>CABFWB010000414.1:14721-88354 GCA_902151455.1 Timema bartmani | reverse complement strand
AGTGAGTGTGTGGTTTTTATAGAAATAAATAAAATATTGCTCCATTAGAGACATATGGTTTATATTTATACACATGGGGAAATCAACAGTTTTTAAATATCTGTCATGAACATAACGGCACTACATGATAAACTTTATTAATGAAGAGAAAAATTTGTCATTGAATTCTAGGACACCCTTGACAAGTATTCAACAACTGTTGATACCATTATATGAATACAATTAAACACTATGTTAATACTGGAGAAATATTTGATTAATTTTGTCCGACAACATTTTGTGATATAAAAACCGCAAAAAACACTGCCTTTAATTCACGTTCCTTACACTCCACCTTGAGACTAGTCTTATCTAGTTATCAATAGGAGTAGCAGCGTGTGCCAGGAACGAGTAGTAAAATGACGTATTTCAAGTTTGTTTGTAATTTGCTCCACGTTTTAAGCCCCGTCTACATTCTTAGTATCTACAAGGTATGTAGTCAATTAGAAGAGTTCGAGGGCTTCACATTAACATCTGTTAACGGAATATTGATCATTAAGCGCGTAGCATCTAGTAGAAGTTGGATCAAGTTTAACTTTATGATAATAATAATAATAATAATAATAATAATGATGATGATGATGATAGTAATAATAATAATAATAATAATAATAATAATAGCATACTTGGGCTAAATCAATCTGTAACCTCAGTCTGTGGAAAGATTAGCCAGTAGGCTACTAATGTACCGCTGCCCAGGTGACGGTATTGAATATGACTGGGGAGATCCAATTAAGATATTAACCTAACTTAGGCCTATTTAATCAATATATTATCGTGGTATTTATTTACCATAAGGGCAAAATCCCCCTGTACCAGTCTAGAATTGAACCCGGGACCTCTAGAACAGCAGCCAGGGACTATTACCACTATACCACAAGGCCGGTAAACTTTCCTATGAACTGTCGTGAGCGATGGTCACAGAAAGCCAACCACAGGTAGACTACAGACACACTTCAATGGCCGCATGGTTTAAGGCACTACTATCGCAATTAAATAGACCACCGAAGACGGGGAGCTCGTAGTTTGATCTCATTCGGGTGTGCTGAGGGTTGTTTTTCCTAAATGGTTTTCCAATATTCCTACACGCAAATGCGGATGCACTCCCTCTAAATGCAATCTTCCTAATCCCTAACATATTACTGTAGTTAGTACATAGACGTACTTATAGCTTCAACGTGTAGTATGATGGGGTGATTAAAAAAACACTTCCGTAAATATTTCAAGCACTATAAAATCAAATATCAACGATTAAGAAATG
This sequence comes from Timema bartmani, assembly GCA_902151455.1. Taxonomy (NCBI): domain Eukaryota; kingdom Metazoa; phylum Arthropoda; class Insecta; order Phasmatodea; family Timematidae; genus Timema; species Timema bartmani. The sequence continues at coordinate 87,054 of CABFWB010000414.1, read as the reverse complement.
ATATATTATGCCAGAAGAACAATAGACCTATATTTTCAAGTTTCTATGACAAATATACGCTATCAGAACAAAATAATTAAATACTTATGAATAAACCTACTGTTGTAATGTATACTATGAATAACAAGTACTTACTAACTAAAACATTTTAAAAGCCCAATTAAAGTACAAATGAAAAAATAATGAAAATGTCCTTTGACGAGTAATCTGAGACTAACGTTACTTTTACATACAAAATTAAATTACCTTGATAGTTTTTCTTACTTCTACTTTAACAGGCTCCAAAAAATAATATATATTAAATAAAAATGTACAAAACACCAATAATAATGTCAAACTACTCAAATAAATGATAAATAATAACAATATTTAACCATGTATATGTATATTTCAACCGATAAATAACACCTATTTATTATAAATATAATTTTTTCTATCACTTGCGATAGTTATTGTCTATTCATTATCACTTCCATTTGTCATATATCATATTCTATACTACTAGTCACGATCTCTTGGTGTGTGTAAAAACTAACGAGAGGTTACAGTGACCAGCTGATAAGGTAGATTCTATTGTTATCAATTTGACCAGTCGCTAATGTGTTCACAAATACATATATCGATCATTCTCGTATCACGCCTAATCAATCTATTTAGACTTCACTTGATATCAAGACAACGTCATTTAGACCTTTTGTCACCTTCACAACCCAGCCAATCGAAAGAGCATGTTTAATAATAAAATACAAACCCCATTTATTAGGAGTGAGCATATTTTCAAATTTAATCAATTATTTTTAAAATTGACTTTAACTTATCATGTGTAATGACTGCCTTTGTGGTCTAGTGGTGATAATTCTGACTACAGATTCAAGTACAAATACAAGCAAAAGTCCCAAGTTCGATTCACGCCAGTTTAAGATATTTCTGTAAAGCACTTGGTCTGGAGCAAGGTCAGCTCCGCTTTGTGAGGACAATTGAGGTTATGTGTGCTAAACCCTCTTCTCGGTAAAACCGAGTAAATAAGTAAAATAAGGTATTTTTGTGGGCCAACCCTCCTCATGAGATATTATTATTATATTTCCAAAAATCTTTAGGTTTGCATTTAATACTATTTTCAATTGAGTTCATCCAATTGGCTCTGTCTATAATCAAAGTAATAATAATAAATATATCAATCATGCTATAAAACTTGTCAATATGTAAGAAATGGGGTAATACTGGTTAATTTTGAAGTCCATGTTAAATGTATTTAACCACCAACATATCAAAGACGAATATGTAGCCATGATGTTTAATTTCTTAAGGGGGGTGTAAACGCTAAACATATATGTTTAAATTACCAGTCAGTGTTTCACTCGCTCCAGGCCCCTGAGTACTTTTCACACACCAATTACATCTGTTGTAAGGAAAACTCAAGGGCCGAGATCGATAAAAACATCCTATATTATTATTATTAGCACCGCGTCTTACTACCCGTTCGGGTTATACGCACTTGCTAATGTGTAATGGTAGGGTGATTGTGAGATGAAATTGAGGACCTACAGTTTAACGTGGGATCCGAACCACGGTGGAGGCCTGGCATTCCTCACATTCACAAGTTGTGATTAATACACATCTTGTCAGAGGTTAAGGAAGGGTTTGGTAATCAGATACATCTGTGCCGGGATTTAGGATTGAACCCCGGACCCTCAACACAGTAGCCTGACACCTTACCCCTAGACCATCAGGTCACCAACACCCTATACATTAAAACTTTATAAATAAATAATTAAATGTAAATTAAACAAGAACATATTCATATTGATTGGTTATATTTAATTATTCATATAAGTAATCTCATACAATCAAATCAAAGTCTTTCAGGTTGTAATCATGATCCCAATAATATTAATATTAACAGTTTTATACACTATTTGGTTTGTACCAATAGTTTTAAGTGCACCGCCTCCTTGAAAGGAAATATTCTCACACTGGGGTATTTCTTAGGGAATTTACATTTCTCAAGCTTATAAAACAATCAATTTGTAAATATGTTATAACTGTTTTAAATTTTATAAACAAATTGATAACGTGTTTAGTTTCTATTTCCCTTAACACATCCGCACAACAAATAAATACATAAATTCCTCAAATGAGTAAATTAGTTGCTTAGAAATATCTCCTCCAATAAAGATTTTTTTACAGTGATGGATGATACAGAATAAATACTCAGGCAAATTATTTTTATACCAAATTAATTATCAGCATAAATAAGTAAAGTTACGGACAGAAGTTGGTGTTAATACGTAGACCGAGCTACATTTAATATACAATTAAATTGGCAATTTTGAAAGACGCTATCTCCTCCACTTTTTACCTAAATTCACTTTCTTCCATTTTGAATACGACTTTAGAAGGACGGTTCATATTTCATGCAAAACTTACATTTTAAAAGCCTTCTATATATTATTTGTGCGAGCATTCCTTTCTAAATGCCATATTACTAGATCTATTATTGCCCAATGGGTCCAACCGTCATCGCTGATCACATGGTCTAAGACTTCACTCTCGTGTTGGAATGGACTTCTGATGACGTGGAAATCGGTGTTATAATCCCGGTTGGGTGTACCGAGAGTGGTTTTCCTAATTTGTTTCCCCACCTTCTTTTTATGCAAATTTGGGTAGATCTCCTCTCAAATTCCACCTTTTTTTCACTCTTACTCCATTATCGTTATTAATGTAGGCGTATAAATAGATTTAATAGTAAGACGTGGTGGAACAAAATCGGAGCCAATCAGGTTCTACTTTAACGATCAAAAGGTTAACATTAAAACATTATTTTGGAAAAGAAGTTCTTAGGGGAGATAAGCATTTCCTCAAGTTCACCTTGGTGGTATTGGGGTGAAGTGTTCACCTCAGGACCCTATGTTGGTGGGTTCATACCCAACCGGGGTTGATGGTCTTTTCCTGAGAAATAAAAATCCTTAGCGCATACTTCTTTGGAAAAGGAAGTAAATCAGTGAGTCCCATTTCGACAATGCCATATAAGATAACCCTGGAAGGTATGTGAACATAGCTTTCCTAGAAAAATTGGTAGACCCTTTCGCTCTCACTCATAGAAATTATCGTGTGCTCATATAATCAGACAATTCAGAAAGTTCTGCTAAAATAACTCAAACCCGCTTAAGTGGGCGCGTGGTCTAACGCTACTCTCTCAGTAAGGCTAGACCACCGATGACGGGGAGATAGAGGTTCGAATCTCGGTCGGGTGTACTGAGGGGGGTTTTCCAAAAATGTTTTCTACTCTCTCTCCACGCAAATGTGTGTACACTTCTTCTAAATATAGCTTTCCGAATCCCTAAAAACCATTAGTGTAATTAGTACACAAGCATTTAACCCGAACGGTTAGTTAGATGCGGTGCCAAAATATAAAACAAAAAAAAACCTCAAATGAATAAATAAAAAATCTCCTTAATCATCAATAATCAAAGTCTTTTCACACTTAATAATCCTTCGTAAATCTCCAGTAGTCTACTAATGTTTAGCACACTGGGCCACTCGTACAAAAACCTATATGCTTCTAGAAAGTAGCCCCCACTATATTACACTACAATGCACTACACGACACTTGGGAAACACTTAGCTCATGTGTAAAAAAAATACCCTCCAAATGGATTGTGATGCCAATTCCATCGCACAAGGGACTACTCCATTCACGGTGGGAATTACTCTCTGAAAGGTCTTTTTTCCTACCAATATCCTTCTATATAATAGATTTCTGGTACGGAAAAAGGCCTTTCAGAAAACAATTCCTACTCTGAACAGACTTTATCTATCACTGCACATGTAAGTCAGAGACAAACGGAGGAACACCTGGCGATCATGGAGGGAAATACCTCATCACAGGGTGCCCTATAGATAGCCCCACTTGTGGCCGTAGCCTCCGAGTGGAGACACCTGTGTAAGCACAGGTAGCGAATCATTCGGGAACACCAACCCATGTTTAGTCAACGATACCGTCATCACTGGATAGCTCAGGAACCACCCTCCCCTTCTCACCATTTCTTGACCCTTGGCGGGAGGAGCTATCCCCTCCTCCTTAAGTGCGATGCCAGCTTCACGGGAGGATGCCAGAAACTCAGTCCTCGGTATAACCATGGTTCACCCATGCATTGGCCCTAAGTTTCCTAGCAGGTACCATGTGGAGATGTCCTGAGCAGCTATCACCGGTTGAGATCAAAACCAACTTCTTAGTGTATGGCAGTTGGGGGACATCGCCTTCCCCAACCCACACACTGATGACTACACGAGTATTCAGTCGCCCAATCAGCCTGACTAGACGGTCGGGTCCACCACCCAACCAAGCAAGGAAGGAAGTTGCCTGCAGGCTGTCAACATGGATGCATCCAGGTAGCGATTTTAAGCGAGTAGATCTGAGGCAGGCAGATGTATACCTCTTTTCTACAATCTCCCATCGGGACAACATCCGAGCTGATACGTGCCACCACGAAGGAAGGAGTAGACTACGTCTTAAACCAGTCCTAATGTGCGCACAACACTAGCCCAATTTTATCCCCATTAGGCTAATGCATGCAGAAGCTCGCAATTCGATGTGATGCCTGGTTTGAGAGTCATCGCGAAATTTGATCAACCGACAAATCCAACCGTGAAGATAGGTTCACCATAACGACTTGATGGTTTGGCCGACGTAACAAGCGAGCGAGGCCAGTGACGTTTACAATATAATTTTATACGTAACAAACGAGGCCAGTGACGTTTACGATATCACTTTATACGTAACAAGCGAGGCCAGTGACGTTTACAATATCACTTTATACGTAACAAGCGAGGCCAGTGACTTTTACAATATCACTTTATACGTAACAAGCGAGGTCAGTGATGTTTACAATATCACTTTATGATACAAGATGATAAGTATGAGGTTTCAAATAATGGATCATTTATTTACCCAGACGTAAGATTAAATAGCACATTGTGTGAAGTGGCACCTAAATTTAGTGGGTTAGGATCGACTCACAATGTCCCTGGGTCAGAGCCGGACGTGTTAACCGCTCACCAAGCCTTGCCATCGGTATCTGTGGAACTCCACCGACAAGAAGCCTGGCGGCTATATTCTTACTAGTGATCTTATATCTATCTCTACCATATTTAGGGTTGGATGCAGACTCTTGTGTGTGTTTGTTTGAAGGCTTCGCTACCAGCAGTGAAGTGGCGATCAATTGATCTATAGAGACCTGCCCAAAGACGTGACTTGAAGTGACTTTTTTTCTTGTAACACAACGGTTTAGGTACAGTCTACGGTTCAAAATATAGGCACTACTGAACGGGTTGGTGGCAGAGATAATTTAAAGAACTGGTGAGTGTTTAAAATCCACATGAATCTAAAATATGCATTCATTGGGTTTATTTATTTATTTATTTTTAATTTAGTTTCCCACCCACTATTTAATTCCATTAAATTTATTCTTTACTTTATATATCATTGAATATTCTAATAGGGTCCGGGGTTCAATCCTCGGTCCTGGCACAGATTTATCTGATTACCAAACCCTTCCTTCACCTCTGACAAGATGTGTATTAATCACAACTTGTGAATGTGAGGAATGCCAGGCCTCCACCGTGGTTCGGATCCCACGTTAAACTGTAGGTCCTCCATTTCATCTCGCAATCACCTTACCATTGCACATTAGCGTAAGTGCGTATAGCCCGAACGAGTAGTAAGACGTGGTGCTAATAATAATAATAATAATAATAATAATAATAATAATAATAATAATAATAATAATAATAATAATAATAATAATAATAATAATAATAATAATAATATTCTAATACAAATGTACTGACTTTTGGCAATAGGGTGTACTAGAAAACATAAATGCCATAATTATATGGAAAATAACTTTAATGCTAAACTATAAATATATATTCTGAAAATTGAAAAATGACACCTGGACACCTGGACAATTTTCAGAATATGATATCTAGATGGAGTAATTCCCACTATTAAGCATAAATAATAGCTCTGGCTATATAATTCTTTATAAATATATACATACAAATTTTTAAATTATATTTTACACAAGTTCATTAAATGCCTACTACGCAAAGTCCATTAGACTTTTACTCTAATGCTATAAGATTGACACTTTTATTATTGTTTATTTTCAGTATTACATACTTGCCTTACAGTTTCACAAGCTACCTCTTTGGCCTAACATTCTATCTATCCTATTTTATATGTTTTATATTCCGAATCCCAGACTTAATTATACTCCTACTTGTTCAACTTAGAATCCTATATGATTTTATACTTCTAAAGTATAGTATATATATATATATATACTTCTAAAGTATAGTATATATATACTTCTAAAGTATAGTATATATACTTCTAAAGTGTAGTATATATATATAGTTAGATGTATATATTTAACCGACATGAAATTAAATATAAAAAATTATCCATGGCAAGCTACAATTCTAAATTTAGTTCTATACCCCACTGGTGAATAGCCTCTTGTTTTGGTGTAGCTGGGATAAAAACGGAGGAAGAAGCACATTATATTATTATATATAAGGGATAAGAATAGTTACAAAAGCCAATAAAAACTATTTCAAATATTCATAAATCAAGTCATGTAATCTTCTATCATTTTGATAGATAGTTCGATTTTTTAAACTAATAATATAGTAAAATGTTATAAATAATATTAACTGCTTAAGAATATTAGTTTTAAGTTCAAATAATACTGTTACCATACTTTTGTTCTACTATTGTGAGACTCATAAGATTGGTTCATTGTGGGATTAGTTAAGAAAATACTGCTAGCTTACATTTTTTATATTATAGTGTGACTAAAAAAATAGGTCAATATTGTGATCAGTCAAGGTAATACTGCTACTTTACTTTGTTTTATTATAGTGTGATTAATACGATATGTCTATAGTATGATCAGTCAAGGTAATACTGCTACTTTACTTTGTTTTATTATAGTGTGATTAATACAATATGTCTATAGTGTGATCAGTCAAGGTAATACTGCTACTTTACTTTGTTTTATTATAGTGTGATTAATACGATATGTCTATAGTGTGATCAGTCAAGGTAATACTGCCACTTTACTTTGTTTTATTATAGTGTGATTAATACGATATGTCTATAGTATGATCAGTCAAAGTAATACAGCTACTTTACTTTGTTTTATTATAGTGTGATTAATACTATATGTCTATAGTATGATCAGTCAAGGTAATACTGCTACTTTACTTTGTTTTATTATAGTGTGATTAATACAATATGTCTTAATACTGCTACTTTACTTTGTTTTATTATAGTGTGATTAATACGATATGTCTATAGTGTGATCAGTCAAGGTAATACTGCTACTTTACTTTGTTTTATTATAGGGTGATTAATACGATATGTCTATAGTGTGATCATTCGAAGTAATACTGCCACTTTACTTTGTTTAATTATAGTGTGATTAATACGATATGTCTATAGTATGATCAGTCAAGGTAATACTGCTACTTTACTTTGTTTTATTATAGTGTGATTAATACTATATGTCTATAGTGTGATCACTCAAGGTAATACTGCCACTTTACTTTGTTTTATTATAGTGTAATAAACACAATATGTCTATAGTGTGATCAGTCAAGGTAATATTGCCACTTTACTTTGTAGTATTATAGTGTGATTAATACTATATGTCTATAGTGTGATCAGTCAAAGTAATACTTACACTTTACTTTGTTTTTTTATAGTGTGATTAATACAATATGTCTATAGTGTGATCAGTCTAGGTAATACTGCTACTTTACTTTGTTTTATTATAGTGTGATTAATACGATATGTCTAAATTGTGATCAGTCAAGGTAATACTGCCACTTTACTTTGTTTTATTATAGTGTGATTAATACAATATGTCTATAGTGTGATCAGTCAAGGTGATACTGCTAACTCTCTTTGTTCTACAAAAGTGTCACTATTAAACTATGTCCACTGTATGATTGGTAGGGTAGTATTGCTATCCCACTTTATTCTACCATAGTGTGCCTAATAAAATATACCCATGGTGTAATCAGTTAGTATAAAACTGCTACCTTACTTTGTTCTACTTTAGTCTGATTAATAATATATATCCATAGTGTGATCAATAAAGGTAATGTTACTTTATTACTTACTTTATTCTACTTTAATAGTTTATGTGATAAAACTATTGTGTATCCATCCATGATAAGGCTTATATCATTCAGGGTAAGTGAAGTGCACTTTGTAAACGCAAAACACAGCTTTTAGTCGAATTAGACATTTAGAGACACATTTTTATGCAAATAGTAAACTGCAATCTCTAACAATCCCACTATACGATATATTGTCAAATAGTGCACGTCATTCTTATCTTTGAGGATAGTACATTTTTCCCCAAGTTCGTGTCACGGAAATTACAAGAACTGTACTATTAGTGAAATTGGGTTCTCCCCTTTCCACAAAGATGAAATAATCTTTGGTGAGTAGGGGTTTTGTTCGTTGTAAATTTAATAGTAATTAAAAAATGAGTGCTAATGGAAGTATTCTAATTATATGTGAAATATTTCTACCATTAATAATAAAGAATAAAGTGTTAGGCATAATAGCACACACATTCTCAAAGTGTGTATTATAATTTGGAACAAAATATACAAAATATGTATTCAGTAAACTACCCTTAAATAATTTCCCTCTTTAAAACAAGTACATCGTCTTGTTAATTAGGATAAACAATCCTTTTTAATGATTCTTAAGTCAAATGTTTGAAATACTTTTAATAAATATCTAATTTAAAAAAATATGATAATCGTTAACCACCCTAAAATTATTTAAAATGTTTAAAAATAAAAACAGTTAATAATTTATCTTGAATAGCCATTCCCACATATACCCATTTTGAACTCAATATTAAAAGCTAATTTCAAACATTTCATTTTTTTTTTATAATTTGAACTAAGTAAACCATTATTAAATGAATTTATTTTAGAAAGTAAGCATAAATTATTATTGATTCCTCTATATCAATTTTGAACGTAATTATTAGAGCTATTTCAAAAAATTCTAGTTTTACAAGAATCACTCATTAATAAACGACAATAAAATGATTTAAAAAACTAATTTATACTATGTTTTAGAGTTGAAAAAACCTAACAGATATCCATTTTTAACCAAATTGCTGTAATCATTTTTTTTAAATAATCTAATTTAAAAACACTCATCAGAAATTTGACCTTAAGTGAATCAATCATCCCCCCAAAAAACTAATATACTGTCACCTATCATCCCTACGTAGACCGGATCGGTCAGGATTGCTTGCAAGGAAGGATAGAGTCAGTGTCAAGGTAGATGGTTGGGTTCTAAATTATACGGGAAGTTTTGTTTTTTGGGTTTAATGGTATCACTAATTTATTTATTTATTTAATCCAAAATGTGATACTGAAAGGTGTTATAATAAAATATATGAATTAGACGTATGCGCTCTAAAGAGAACGGGCTTAGGAATAGTTAAACTGTTGGTTCAACTGACACCTCTCACGACCCCCTACAGACTCGAACCCGTTACCCTAAGCAAGGCCGCCCTTTAGTACAAATATCACTGATGACCCGATGTTCTAATCCGTATGGTCCGAAGAGGGGCAGAGTAACTGCCTCTGAATAGATATTACTGTGTCAGCTCCGATAGACAAAAAACAGAAGCTCTTATGGCCCAATCCGGCCCAGTTACTGCACAACTGGGACAAGACTATTATGAGTAGTCAGCATTCTTTTTTCATGTTTAATAATTCATTGCAATAAGTTTGCTTGGCCAGTTATTCCAGACACGTAGATTCAACAAAGTTATGCAAATTAAAATAAACATCCCAATCTTGCTCAGGGTTGTGACAACACAGTTTTATTTTTTATATAAAATATATCCCATATATACATTTTAAACAAAATCACCAGAGCTTTTTTAAAATTTTCTTAATTTTTTTAAATAATCTGTCAGTAAACAACCCTTTAACAAATGTTTACCCAAAATAAGCGTATACAGTGTTATTTGTCAGAAAAAAACAATCCCCATATAGCCTATAGATTAAAAAAAAATTGTTATAGCCATTTTCAAAAAATTTGGAATCCCTCAAAAAAATCCTCATTAATATACTACTCTTAATTTGAGGGCTAAGGCTAAAAATCAATAAAAATACTCTGAGTTAAATCCTTTAAATAATATCTAGCTATCAAGTTTGAATCAAACCCATCAAATCGTATATAAGCGAGCGTGAAAGGGCCTACCAATTTTGCCATAAAGAAATTTTCCTATGTTTTCCATGGTTCTTCTACATGCCAAAATCGGCATGGTACTGACGCCTCTAATTCCCATCCATAGGATTTGTGCTACGGATTTCTTGTCACTCAATAAAAATCCATAAAACATTGGTTGGGTTTGAAACCACGAACAAAAGGTTCATAAAAAGTAATTTTGTACCCCCAAATACATGTAAATGTGACGTCAATATCTACTAATTAGGCATATGTAAATTACAGAATTTTAAAACTAAATAAGATATTTATCAATCTCATACTTTAAGAATTAATCTATAGTAATATTTTAAACGATATTAATTTCATTGAATGTGTATGTCTATAATGATTGTTATAACTTTTATATCTAAAAACCAAGGAAATGATAATAGGCTTTAGAAGCACCGAAACCATTTCCAGTTCTTATAAGCCCATCTCAGGAACGATTAACCGGGATATTAATACATACGTACGTATATACGTACATACATACCAGGCGTGGATTCAGTGGAGGGGGGGGGGGGTCAAAGGGTCAGTTGACCCCCCTGTGAAGGTTAGAAAATTAATATAAAAAACAAAATGAAATTTAAAATTTTAGCAAGAAAATACAACACAGATATATATTATACAATTTATAATCATTTTACTCGCATACATCTCTTAAGCCGGGTCCACACGTGCGTTATTCGTCTACGTTTATTCAATGTTCGATATAACCCACGCAAGTGTGGAAAAAATATTCGTTTTCATGTACGAATATTTGTCGTGCATAGCGAGTAACGAACATTGTTCCGCATAGAGACGGTAGACTACCACACATCAAAGAAGAGTAATAATCGACTGAGAGCAGTTCATTCACGAATACCGAATATAGAGTACATGTGTGGACAGTAGGAGCAACGGAACTGTGGGGGACTCTGTCCCCCTGAAAATTATTTGCTACTCCCTGGAATAAATTCTTCCCCTTGATATATTTCAAAACCTCTGATATTATCAAATATAAAGCTGAAAGATGGCCTTTAAGTCAAACTCCAAATTACTTCTAAATGCATTCTATTGTCAAAAATTTGTCGGAGAAGACCGCTTCAAATCACTATTAGACTAGAGGCATCTAACTAGCACAAAAAGTAAGGGGAGGAAAGGTCTAAATAGCTTTCAGGGTCATCCAAATTTCAAAAAATTTCTAGGGGAGGACAACTCCAAATAACTTCTAGGTGCATGTCATTTTGAAGAATTTTCAGGAGAAGACCACCCCAAATAACCTAGTTTCTGAAATAATTAAATTTTCAAAATTTTTTTGGTGGGAGACCACTTCAAAGATTATCTTCTAGAGGTATCTAATCATCGTAAAAAATTAAGATGAATATCACTCTAATTAGCTTCAAAGGGAATCCAAATTTCAAAAATTTCTTATAGCTTATAAAAGAATCTAATTAAAAAACAAGGCGAAGACTAATCATAACTTCTAGAATGCATTTTTTTTTTATTGTTAGAGGGCCACTTCAAATAGTTTATAAAAACTATCTGATTTTAAAAAATAGGAAAGGATGACCACGGTTTAAAACATACATAAGATTAAATATGAATGAGAAACTATTAAAGGGCTTTAAACAGAAATATAACATATTAAGTAACTAAGTTATTTATAATTATGACCCCCCTATGAAAATGATCTGGATCCGCCCCTGATACATACATATATATCATACATACATACATACATACATACATACATACATACATACATACATACATACATACATACATACATACATACATGTACACTCAGTTTTAAATTTGTAACTACAAGTCATTAATATTTTTCTTATACTTATCGCTTTAATACCCATTTATGATTTCCCACACATTTACACTAATATACTATTAACGAGTAAATTAGGACACATTGCATATGTATCAGCATTTGCATGGGGGAGAAAGCGGAAATCCATTTATTAACCACCAACCTAGCACAGCCAGCGGGAGTTTGTTTTCAGATCAGTCTCTGATAACATTCTCCAGGGGTATTGGTGTCATCATTTTAGAAATAGGTAAATATTTATCAATGAAAAATTGTAGGTCTTGTTCAAAGAATTTTGTTTATGTTAATATTGTATTTGATGACTCTTCTTCATAAATAATTCATTCTGTCCAAATATATTTTTTTTTCTTTAAAAGTAATATTTTCCATGTGACTGTACTGAAGTTTTAGATGTGATCTGACTATACTGCCAGGTTTTGATTATTGTTAGACTGAAACACCCACCTTACCTCACAGCTCATTCACACCTCGGGAATGTAGGAGTTAATAGTGATACTTCGTCAAGATAATGAAGAGGAACAAGGTTGCAGATACACTCAAATTGCACAACAATCTATTGTTACTTCTAGACTAATATCTTGATCGAAAAACAAAATTAGAAGCGGAGAAACTCACAAATTAGTTACTAGATTACATACACAATTTTGTTTAGGTCTGAAAAATCACGTAAAGATATTTCAAAACGTGGCCCTAACATGCGAAAGAGAGAAAAGCTAATTAGATTTATAAAAAAATTATGAATTTAAAAAATAACACTTTTAAACGTCTTTTTCGTTTCAGTTTTATTTGTATTTTGAATAGGATCCTCTGATTGAATATTGTGATTAAATCAAAAATATAAATTCATTGTTAGTAAAAAACATTATTCAACATTAATAACAGTATAAATTTAGTTTAAGGTTCCCGAAAAAACAATCTTTTAAAACTTGATTGAAATGTCATCTGGAACAACGCTTTAAGTCACATTATTTAAAAACAATGCTTAGAGCCGTGGTACCCGACATTTGGCGTAATATGACCTGTTTTGAACTTACAAAAAATAGCTTACACACTTATAGTGAAGCATCTGCCAACTTTAAGGCCATTTCCCACAGGCATCCACGGTGTCCACGGTAGCCATGGATGAAATAAATGTCCATGAACATGTCAATTATTATTATTATTATTATTATTATTATTATTATTATTATTATTATTAATAGCACCACGTCTTCCTACCCGTTCGGGTTACACGTACTTACGCTAATGTGTAATGGTAGGGTGGTTTTGAGATGAAATTAAGGACCTACAGTTTAACGTGGCATCCGAACCACGGTGGAGGCCTGGTATTCCTCACATTCACAAGTTGTGATTAATACACGCCTTGTCAGAGGTGAAGGAAGGGTTTGGTAATTAAATAAATCTGTGCTGGTACCTAGGATTGAAACCCGGAACCCTCAGCACATAGGTCCGACACCTTACCCCTAGACCACCAGGTCACCGACGTGCCAATTCAGTTTGCAACCAAATGTCCGCAGACATTTTTGATGCCTACAAACTTGAGTTGCTATACTGTAGTGTAGTGTAGGCGATCACGTGCTCTTCAAAACGCCGATGTGCATGCTCAGTCCAGAACGTCTTACCTATCGCACGGAGAGTGAAAACGTCCGTACCGCGGAAACCTTGGTCGTTCCGTGACACCGTGGACGCCAATGTAAATTGCCCCATCTGATAAGCTGGGAAGCGATTTCTACAAAACGTCCAACCGCGGATTCCACGGACACCACGGATGCCAGTGTGAAATGGCGTCGCTTAATTTTAGATATTGAAAATAAATATTTAAATATAAATACGTTAATAACCTTATTAAAGTATGAACATATTAAAGTTGTTTTAATAGCGTTTGTGTCTGTCATTTACTTTTCCTCCTATCAGAATCCTTTTCAATGCCTTAATATCATGATTTAAATATGATTTTTAATTCAGTTTTTCTCATAAGCATATGAGCATCATTATAATAATAATAATAATAATAATAATAATAATAATAATAATAATAATAATAATAATAATAATAATAATAATAATATGACAACAAGAAGAAACTGTTAGACAATATATTATATTTTAGTCAACACCACCCAGAATCGAGCTGAGCTCCCTTACGTATGTGTTCCTCCCCTTTATGCTGGGATCACGATCAGCTTAACATTCACTTAAGGTTAACTTAACGTTACTTAACGTAAAGGTTCTTCTATTGTTTTTAAATGGAAGCAATCACGTTGCAGTTAACTTAACTTAATAGATGTCCTGGGAGGTCTTTCACGTTAATTGAACGTTACATGAAGGGTATCACGTGATTTAACCAGCCAATCATTATGCGAGTGACGTTTACAGGGCCATTTAGTAATTCATTTGTTGGTTTTATGACAAAGGTTTACTCTTTATCTTAAGTTCTAGTGATCAGACATTGAAACAAAATAATTGAACAAAAATAGGAAATCTAAATTTATCATAAAAGTTTAATAATATATATTTATTATATCGATAGAAAACTGTAAAAATTCACAGATCATCACTTTACAAATAGTAAGAATCACAGATCAAAACACATAGGTACTCTAGAATGCAGATGTTTCACTCGAGTTGTTACGTTAACTTACGTGAATCGTGATAACATATCTGTTTTCTTAAGTTAAGTGAACCATAAGTGAACGTTACGTTAAGTTAAAGTTAAGTTGATCGTGATCCCGGCATTATTCCATGAACCTTTGAGAATTGCACTTGTAAAATTATTTATCTTTTTATTTCACAACATAATTACTAACCGTTTGGTATCAATGGGCTTATATTTATTCCCCTGATTAGGTATGGATAAGAAAGGTTAAATTTAGATGTCATGTACCATCGTTTTACGTGAAGGGAGTTTGAAAAACCATATTGATGAAAAACCACATTCAATACACCCGGTTGGTATTCGAGCCCTTCCCTCCACGTAACCAAACTAGATGAGCATGAACATTAGACCACGTGCCCATCGATGCGGTTCCTATCGAATTAAAACCACACTTTTGACCATTTAATTTTAAAATTTAAAGCCTGTCAAATTGTCTAAAATCATCTTAACACTATATTATCTTGATATCTAGTGAAGATACGAGTTACCTATTTCTAAATATCGTGAGGTGTATCTCACTCCTTGAGACCACTTCTCTTCTTACGTTGATATTAAATGCGGCGCACGACCTTTTTCTTTAATGTATTCATCATGTGATCTTTTTTTTTTGTTTAGTTCCTTTGATAAAAAAAAAAGAAAAGAGATAAATCTGTGATTATGCAAACTAGATCGTCTGGTCATCGTATCAGACGCTACTGTCCAGTTGTTGACAGCGGAGAGCTGCCATTATAATGGTAGGTGACCCACGTGGCAACTGAGCTGCTACAGCTCGATGACGTCATCCTGGACCTCTCCGAGTATCAGCCCGCTATCGAGCTTTACTGACAGAGCGGCCACCGTCTGCTGGACAAGATAGTCTCAACTTTTGTGGAAAGAGGGTGATATGTATTCAGAACAAAGAACCCTCTGGCTGTTAATTTTAGTTTAATATACTGGAGCTGCTACTTTTTCATTATAGTCGTTCTTCATTTGTCTTCACGAGGCTGAGTCTGACCCTTTTACAGATCCACTTCTTCACAGAAAAATCTGGAAGTGCTAGGGATCGAAATGTAGCCACATTTGCGTGAAGAAGGAATATAAAAACATTTAATAAAAAAAAACACCCTTTTTAGGGACTTGAATGGGGTCCCAAATGCATTGGTTCATATTCCAGTTAGGGCTTTTTTTTGTTTGTTTTTTTCTACTGGTGTGGTGTGCCACGATCGTCCCATGAGGCTGGTGTTAAAGGTTTTGTTAAGTGAATTTAAGTTGTCTATTTGAATATAGTGATCAAATTGTTCAGTAAATATACTATAAAAAAGAAAAAGAAAGAAGAGCAAAATTTAATTCTGTCCTGCCTTTTCAGTGACAGTAATAGCAGACGGTCTTCCCCAATAAAATTGGCTTGCTACCGTGTTAATAATGTAGATATATGTTTATGTTACCGTTTGGGCCCTCGGAGGTTTCACTCACCTAGCCTTAAGAGTCGCCCTAAAAATATATTTTATCTAAGTCATTCATTTTGAAATGAAAACAGTTCCTCCATTCGACAAGCCTTCGCAATGACTATCAACAAGTCCCAAGGCAAGACATTCTTAAAACACAGCATCTATCTATCCATCTCGATGACCCATACACAGCTATGTATTACATTCAGACCACGATGTAAACATCAAAATAAAACCTCATGGGCAACTACCCAGATCCAAATAACTCTTTACAATAAACTTATATTGTTTTAAACTGATGTCTTAACTTAATGTATAATAATCAATGTTAGTTTAGTTACATAATGCGTTTGTTATTGACTTGTATAGTTTATCATCAATGCATGTTTCATTGTATGTAATATTTATCAAACCATTGTTAATTTATCTCATCTATAGACATTTTATAGCCTGGAATAATACTACGTCAAAAATTTAATATTAATCGCAGAATTTTCTGTGCAATCTCCTGGTTATAAATATAAAGTGGCAATTGGCGTTGATTGCATTGTATTCAGGATTGAAATCGTACATTATTTTGAGGGGCAATATAGCTTTAAATATAATGTGTTCTAACTTTGTGGCTGCACACTACACTGCACAGTGACACCTCCACAATCTAGTTAAGCTTGTGGTCTTTTAGCTTACCATTACAAGTTTTCTTACCAAAGTGCTAGAATAGGGAGGGACACATTTAGATGGGGGTGTAGGGAGCGCGAGTTCAAGCCAGTGGGTTTTCATTTTTGCCAAAATAAATAAAATATTGCTCCGGTAGATACAGAGTTTAATCTTCTTCACGTCAACAATTGTTAAATATATGTCATGATTATAGCGGCGTTAGACGATAAGATTTTTAAATAAAAATAAATGGTTTTCATTAAATTATAGGACACTATTAAGATATTAAAAATATTAAAGATTTTTTATGTCAACTTATTATTATTATTATTATTATTATTATTATTATTATTATTATTATTATTATCACCACGTCTTACTACCCGTTAGGGTTATACGCACTTACGCTAATGTGCAATGGTAGGGCGATTTCGAGATGAAATGGAAGACCTACAGTTTAACGTAGAATCCGAACCACGGTGGAGGCCTGCATTCCTCAAATTCACAAGGTGTGATTAATACACGTCTTGTCAGAGGTGAATGAAGGATTTGGCAATCAGATAAATCTGTGCTGGGACCGAGGATTGAACCCTGGACCCTCAGCACAGAAGTCCACCTTACCCCTATACCACCCGGTCACCTTCAACATATTAAGAATATTGAGTTTTATGTATCCATTAGGGGATTTTTTTTTTGGAAAAACAATTTTTTTTGTATAGAAACTGCAAAAATACTGACCTTTTCTCCCGTTTCCCACACTCCCACCTTAAGACGCATATCAGGGAGGGGAAGAGTAATCATTGGACACCACAGAAAAGCGCATCACAGGGGAGGTACTTACATTGGAAGAAAACAAGAGATAGTACAGTTGTGTAATAAACATACACAGGAGTCAGTCAACACATGAAGAGCAGAGCTGCAAAAGGCTAGGCAATCACAAATCGATGAAGGCCTGCCCTGCGCTGCTCTGCTTTGGCCTGCTTCGTAATGGTGGAGTTACTGCTCATAAGCAGTATTTACAAAAATCATCCTTACTTTGTGTTATATCTCTTACGTTATCTGCGTATCAATGAGCGCCTATTCTAAAGGTGAAAAAGATAATATAAGATTTGAAAAGAAAACTTGTTATTTATTGAGCCACAGAAATATGAGAATGATAAAGAATGGTTATGATAATAGTGTCAATATTGACAGTTAATATGTAATGTAGGAATGAAAATATTAAATTAAGAAATGGTAATTACAAAGCTTTTTAGAACGTTTTCTAAAAAAACTAAGGGTGTACATTTTATGGGGGATGCCTATCGAAGCCCTGAGACACGTTGCTGACGTCCATAAATTCAGATCTTTTTAAGGAGGCATAATAATGCCCATTGTACTAAAACAATTTATTTTAAGTATTTATAAATGAATATGAATTTATGAAAAAGTGAAATTACGACAAAGTAAATGGTTAGAAACGTAGATATAACTTTCCCTAAACAAGTCAATATTTAAAAGGGTCATAACAGAATGCTATACCATATTTGAGGATTGTTTTAGTTGCTTAAAGCTACAGTTCTCATAAGCAGTAGTACAGTGTTAGAATACTTCCCTTAAAACAAGTTGATTTTTAAGCACTGTTCAACAAGCTTATAGGCCTCTAAATTGATTAAACTGAATAATTATGGACAAAAGATGAGTATTTGATAAACAAATTTAATACATCATTAAAGTATATTCTAATTTAAACTGTTTGAGTTAAAATAGCTAAAATATCAAGAAATCGTTTAAAATACTAACAAATTATTTGGATAGTTCTTTAATTAATACCAAATTTACTATTATACTCCTCTCTGTTAAGGTGACTGACTGAATAAGCAATAAAATGTCAAGCAGATGTTTAGTTTTTGGCAAGTATTGCAAGAAATATTAACTCAAGAGCTTGATCCTTACTAGATTGAGTATCTAGCTATTTTCTTAAGTTCTACATATTTATAATTTTTTTAATTTGCAAACATGTATTTCAAGATAGAGGTTAGAGAATGTAAGGAAACTATATATTTTCAGTGGTCATACCTACCAAGGCGATACGCTCACAAAATAATGTATTGTCGATAAGAGGATGGTTGGTGTTTAAATCTAAGTTAAATGCACTGCGCGAGGTTTTACGCAGAATATAAATATAGTCTATTTATTTTTTTCTTCACTCTCCTCTCCAAGCTAATCCAAGGCCAAATCCCGCTTTGGTACCATTCCAAATAATTCCCATTTATAGTAAGTTTTAATAGTCATGGCATTGAATGTACTGATAAATAAAAAAAATTGTTAGTGTCAAGCTTATAGTTCTTAATTAAATGTTAGTTAAGTAGGAAATAAAATTGAGCATTTTGACTCCGATAAAGCTAACTGCACTTAAATTAATTGAGGATACTCTGCCTGAATGTAATGAAAAGAATGACACATCAACCGATCCTTCAGCTTGAGCAATGGTAGATGAAAGGGGTGGATAAACAGTTTATCCGGTACCTGCTTCGTTTTCAATTAATATACTGAGTAAAAGTGTAGTTAATGCTGGTTGTAAACGTCAAAATAAATTTTCTTTTCAGAGAAGGCCATATCAGAAGACCTAATATTAAAGGTAGTCTACAATAATCAATTTCCAAATCCTCAAAATAAAATCGGTAGATTTATAAGAAATTATCATAAATTACTGAACTGAGACTATTATATTATAAATTTGATCATCTCCGATGTGATTTCCTGGATGACCAAGTTCAGCTTAAATTAGTAATCTACTCATCTAATATTCCAGATCAGGCCCCAAAAATTAAACATATGGCCCCAATATCTTAATGATTAGTAGAAAATAATCATCGTCGCTGAACGATGGCTGAGTAATAGGCAGTAGATTTTAAATTTAAAGACCAGGATGTTTAAACCTTTCTCTACCATGGCCTTCTAGTCAATAAAATAATATTTGAATGCAAATTTGAAATAGTAGATAATATTTAAGCTGATAAAGCTTAAAGATTAGGCTCTATCTATGGTATTGAAGGTTACTAGTTTATTTACCTTAAATCTTTATTTAAAGCTATTAATACAAGTAATTAAGGTAAACCCAATAGGGGGATCAAAGTAATAGTGATTACTGTGGAGCTTAACAATAGTACTTTTAGGCCTATATAGATTTGTTTTCTTCATATACGCAGCCAGGGACCGTTCACTTACTTAGCTTTGCATAGTATACCAGGTGTTGCAAGAAACAATTTTAAAATACAATCAAACCTCCTTGAACAATTTTAATCCATTCCAGAAAGATAACTCGTTAAATGGGTCACTCATTAATGGGGAATAAAATGTAAGTAATATGGCTCTTATACTTTCAAGAAGCCTAAATAATCAACATTTTTACACCAAAAATAGCCTTTTTTCTCGACGTTGATTCAATAGATACGTTTGATTGATGGCAGAATGTCATAGTCACCAACAAAATTCACTGCTCTTAGAGTACTTTAATTTTTAACAATGATTTCTTGTTTTACTTTCACAATTATGGAATTGCGTGACTTATTTTATTTAGGTTCAATACTTCTAGACGCTAATGTAAATAAATTTGGTTCAAAATATAATTTAAAATTCTCTGAGAAAACCAACAGAGATTTACTCTGCCACATTGTCCGAGACTACATTACAAACATTGCTAGTTAGCTGAGCACCACTCCAACTATTTTCGAGCTATTCGATTAGTAAAAGTAGGCGCCGCTGATGGGTGTCTGTGTATAATCGTTGGTGGAGCTATCATCAGTAATTGGATTAATATAACCTTATGGAAGGCAAATCTTTAAACAGTCTATCGTTAGTGAATCCAATCGTTAAGAGAGGTTTGACTGTAGCACTATATAATTTAAACTTATAGAAGGTTTTTCGAATCGACTGTAATATCATTATATTTTACTATCTTAATTGAAAAATACTAAAGTCTTTGCTAAAAAAACTCATAATGTTCCCATTAATATTTACTATATTTATATATAACTAATTTCGCTCTTAGGTTTAAATATTAGTTCTTGAATAACTTGATTTTAAATTTACAATACGTTGAAATTAATATTCCGTACATTTAACAGTAGCTTACAACTAACTTAAATATATATGTTGAAAATTTGCACTTGAATATGAGAATTGAACCTGGGACCTATACGCGTCAAGTCAAAGGCTTCAGGTTGGATTTAAATGATTTCTGTCATTTTTCAACACTTATTTAAATGCTTAGCTTAATTAATTTTCTATAAAACAGTTAAAATATGGTAAAAGGTCCCAAACAATTCTTATAGAAATATTAACATATTTATCAGAACAGCTTTTGTGAGACATGGTCTAAGGAGTCATTCTCGTAATAGAGTATACAGCCTATGACGGGAAGATCAGGGTTCCAATCCCGGTTTGCCTTACTGAGCGGGATCTTTCCTAAATTATTTCACACTCTCCCTCCACACATTTGCGTGTAAACTTCCGCTTAGAACTACCTTCATCATCACTTACAAATTAGCGCAGATTAGAACATATGCGTAAAGCCCGAACGACTAGTAATCTCAGAAATAGTTTTCACAGAGAGCAGAGTTGTTTTGAAACAAAATTAAAAATACTATATTTCTTTCAATGTTAACCTAGTGACATCAACACAGGTGTAGGAAGCGAACTTGGAAACAGTAACTTTAACAGACAACTGGGATAAAAACATTAACAATAATAATACTGATACTTACCACCGAGTCTTACTACCTGTTTGGGTTATACGCTTAAATATTAATCACGCTAATGGGCTAGTAATTGGGAGGGTTGAATATAGAGGAAGGGAACCCGCATTTGCGTGGAGGGAGAGTATAGAACCAAGTTCACCCGAGTGAGATTCGAACCTCGATCTCCCCGTCCTCGGCCGTATAGCTCAACACGAAACCAGAGCGTTAGCTATCTATGCCACCTGAGACGGGTGAAAGCATTAACAAACACAATATATGATTTTAACCTATTGGAGTCTTTCCGATTCAACTGTAGTAAACCCACCCTCAACCCCGTATTGGTGGTCAAATAGTTTAAGAAGTAGGTCTCGCAATGGATTGGATTACTAGTGTCAGTGAGGTTAAGGTTCGAACCTTGATCGGATGTGATGAGGGTGATCTTTCCTAAAGTCTACCTTAGGGTTCGGCCAGACTGACAAGCGCGCGAGCGACTGGGTGGCCAAACAGGCGAGCGAGCGAATAAGCGAGCGCGTTTGCGACTGGGTGGCCAAACTGGCGAGCGAGCGAACAAGCGAGCGCGTGAGCGACTGGGTGGCCAAACTGGCGTGTGAGCGAACAAGTGAGCGCGTTAGTGACTGGGTGGCCAAACTGGCGAGTGAGCAAACAAGCGAGCGCGCGAGTGACTGGGTGGCCAAACTGGCGAGCGAGTGAATAAGCGAGCGCGCTAGCGCCTGGGTGGCTAAACTGGCGAGCGAGCGAACAAGCGAGCGCGCTAGCGACTGGGTAGCTAAACTGGCGAGCGAGCGCTTGATTAGCAGATAGCAGATAGACTTCAATGTAAGAAGAGAAGGAGCCCTCTGACTTAGGGGTCCATGCCCATCTCGTGCACCTGCTACCTGAATCTGTCTCATCTAATGCACTCAAATATTTGTTAAGTATTATTAAGTAAACATTCTTCTCATTTGTCTCATCAAGCAAACTTGTTTTCCCCATTTAACGAGAAAAACTAATCCCTCGCAACCTTGAATCTCTCCTGACTTTTCCACTCCCCCTCTACTTTCTAGAGATAGAAGCGTTCCCCTTCCACGCACTGAGGTAGGTCCTGGAAAAGAGACGTAGAATATATCTGCAGCTAGATGACAGAATTAGTAAAGCCGTCACATATCTTGTTGATGAAAGATTCAGTGTCGATGCTTACGAGACGTTCATTACCTGTTCTGTTAAAAACTGTAGGAGATGTGAGCTAAGTACCTATGATATCAACAATTTAATATATTTTACATTATTAGTTTAATATGGCTTACTACTTGGTATATGCTTGAAAAGAGTTATCTGTCTAAATGAATTTAATAAAAAAGTTATCTTTAATTTAACTGTTTTTGTATACATGCTTTTATTTTACAACAATAGGTCCCATTTAGTACTCACTTAATGCATTAAAAAAATAATCATTTTATTATGTAGTCCTAATATTCAATTCCCCTAATAAAATATTCCAAAGCTAGTCTTTTTCAAATGTTTTCATCTGTAATAATTTTATTATGTAGTCCTAATATTCAATTCCCCTAATAAAATATTCTAAAGCTAGTCTTTCTCAAAATTTTTCATCTATAATAATTTGAAAGTAGAATTTATCGAGTTGTTCTTATGAATGCTTCAGACTAGATGAGGGGTAGAAGGAGGTGGAACAGTCGCGAATGATTCAAAGTCTTAAGAGATTTATTTTTCTTGTTCAGTGCGCACTTGATAAGATGAATAAAAAGAATGTTTGTTTGGTAATATCTCCGGAATATTTTAGTGTACAAGTTGGGACAAACTCCGGTAGAAATTATCGAGTGCACGAAATGATAGGTCACCATATTGAAAGCAGCCACTTTACTGAGTGGTTGTAAAGAAGAAATAGTTCAACAACTGTCAGTCGTATAATTCATTTTCAAATTAATAATCCATCATACAGCATGCTTGGCAAATTACATAGAAATATTTCATTTACAGCCCTTAAACTACGTTACCAGTGTTCATCCTTTTAGTGGTACACCCTTAAACTCCCAGGAACTCATTTTACCTTAATTCTTTTTCTTATAATTTATGCAACGCGCCTTACTACTCGTTATGGTTCTCCACATATCTAAACTGACATTATAGGAATAAGCAAGGTTGAGATTAAAGAAAATGTACCAACATTTGTGTGAGAAATAATTTAAGAAAAACTAACCTTAGCACACCTGGCAGGAATTTGAGCCCCGAACTTCGGTAACAGGGAATCCAATTTATTCTGAGAGTGGCATCTAAGATGGTGCTACCACTGATACTGACTGTATTTCTATCAACAATATAAGTGTCATTTCTTTAAATCAGCGTTTTTAAACCAATGGCCATGAAGGGTCCAAAGATGTGTAGAGGTAATTTGGAGAAATAAAAAAGAAGCAAGAAAAAAGTGTGTGGGTAGAAATATATCGGTTTGGATTCATGATTAAAATTATTTTTGAAGAGCACGGCATTATTAGAAAACTAGCTATTTAACTATCACATTATTAACATTAGTTTTCTTAGTGATATAATCTCTCCTTAAAAAGCTAATGGTGTTCCTTGACAATCTTAGTGCCTTGTTCAGTGTCATGAGTTGAAAAAGTTTGAAAATCCTTGTCTTAAAATTAAATTAAGGAACAATTATTTTAAATAAACATATTTATATTTTTAAAAAAAAACTGTTTAGCTAAGCTATTTCAAGAAACCTTAATGTCACGTGACTGATCCAGAGCAGTCCACGATGGGGGTCACGGAATCATGCAAGGACTCTACCCAGAGCAAGTGGCGCGTGTTCGAAGGTGCAATGCGGTCCCCTAGAGGCTCGAAGCGCGTCCCTTGTGGAATGCCCGATATAAGGCGGAGATTAGAAGCCGGCCACGTCTTCCTATCTCCTCCTTGGTGGAGTTCTAGTCGTGATCTTCCTTATCTTAGAGTTTCAATCGCTACGTGGAGTGCCCACTTCTTGCAGAAAGGGCACATAATATGAAGTATACACCTTATCTGTTGCTACTCAACGGTTTATTGTGGGGGGAGGGAGAGGAGCGGTACCAGAGGAAAGGAGAGGAAATCAAGCGTGACCATTGGAGGAGCTCTAGACAATAACTATTTTGTTAACTAGAAGAATATTGACAAAAATTTTTATACATTTGTTCAAGACAAAAAGTAAGATGCTTCAATAGTTGAATTGGTATTTTGAGCTGACGCATGCTACTTGGATTCAGTTGGTAATAGTTTTTTCAGATTATGTAAATATCTTGGCTTTATTACAGCAAATAGGCCTACTCCAAATATAAAATTTTAAAACTGATTTTATATAGCTTTTCAAATTGGTAGATTAATTGTGTGGCATCTGGATGATAGACCAAGCTGTCGATGGGAGGATAGTGTTAAAATAGATTTAAAGGTCATGGTTTCGGGTGTGCGTTTAAAGATGTCATGAAGGTGTATCGGTTTGGGTTGGCAAAGCTATAGCGATAAAAAACAATATCGATTTATTTACAAAAACATCAAGATATTTATATTTATTTTTTAGAATAAGATATATTAACCAATTATTTATCTATATATTCCATGTATTGGACTATACGAAACAAAATAAATTGAGCAATTATTATTTTCTTATCTAAAGAGAAAGTATTGTTATCTTAATAAAATTGGCCTAGAGAGTATGATGAGTCTACACGTTTTATGTGCACCCGAACCCATAAAAGTGGAATCTACATTTATGTATGTCCCTATGTCTGTTTGTTTGTTCTTGGCCACAGATATGAAACAGTTTGATGTATTTTGTTAAAACTTGTGTTTTTGGGTAGACACCCTACTGTAAGTGATTTTTTAGCTCAAATTAATTTGAAAAAGGATTTAAAGATTTTGTTTAAAATGTATATCTGGGGTGTGTTTGACATAGCATGAAATTACTTGTTTTTCGGGGAAAATGTTGTTTAGGGTATGTTTAATGATAATATTATTTTAATTTAAAATATTTTAAAAATTGCTGTAAAGACTTGGTTCAAAATTTGTATCTAGTAATTTTTTAACAAGAAAGATGGTTAAATATATTTGTTTTTCTTAATTTTTTTTATAATAGTGTAATAATAACTGGTATATGGAAATATTTTAATTTTTCGAAAAAATTTTTTGAAATTTTTTTCAAAATTGTTATATAGTATTTATTTTATATGATTATTATTATTATTATTAATATTAATAATAATAATAATAATAATAATGTATGTTTGTTTTCTAAAAATAAAATATTTTAAAAATGGTTTACTTATGACAAATTTTAGAAAATTTTAAATGTTTCAATAATTCCCTTGAAGAGCTAGCAAAATGAATATCTAAGAATTTGTTTTTCAAGATAAATAAGATTATGTATTTATTTTCTTCAAATTAAAAATAATTTGAGGGTGGTTCCTAAATAACAGATATTTGAAAATTTTAAATGTGTATAAAATATTAAACAATTTTAGCTATTTTTTCTATCTCTATAATGTTTATTGTGATTACCAATATGATGTTTTTGTGCTTTGGAGGGAAAAATAATTTAGGGTAGATTACTTAAAACCTTTATTTTTTAACATTTTATTCCAAGCTATAATAAACTATTTGAAAAAGTTTGATTGTGTTGTTCCACTTTCCTTATTTGAGCTATTTAAAGTAAAAACTTTCATTAAAATTGCAACTATAGGCCTACCTGAAATAAGCTTTTCAAAATTATGTATGGCTGGATAGAGTAATAGTATCTATTAGTTAATTAATAACATATTAATACAAGTTATATTAATATAAACATGTTAAAAATAAAAATATTAGAATTTTCAAATGATTAAATTTACATAACTAGTGCTATAATTAATATTCTAATATGCGATTCCTTACAATTATAATAATTGTACAAGTGGCAGCAATAAGCCAACTACTGAGTTGAAAGTGGCTGAGTTATCTGATGGCTCGTTATATTAATAAACCACACATTTGTAGCCGACGATTTCCGCACGTCCATCATAGGCTCTGCTTTAAAATATGAGCGAAGAATGACCCTGGGCACGGGACGATTCCTGGATAGCTCAGGGTCAGAGCATTGGCGTACTAAGCCAAAGGTTCCGGGTTTAATTCCCGTGTGAAGGTGTCGTTTTTCAATTTTCAGAATATGATATCTAGATGTGAGTAAATCCTCACTAAATACAAATATAATAGCTTTGGCTATTTTATTCTTAAATTATATATACTATCTTATAGAAATTGATTATATCTCTCAAAATCGACAGTGGAAGAAGACACGACTTCAATTATGAATACGATAAAGTAGATATGATAGCATCTTTTATCCATCAGATATGTTAATTATAAGGGAAATTGGTGTATATTGAAACTGGTACCAAGGTCATGAAGTGAATCACGCAGGAATATTGTGATTTTCTTATAGATACCCAAATAACCCTTTTCCTGCTCTCTTTATATTTGATTGAACTTGTTTATCTACACTAAAACGGTTTCAAACACTATCGAGAAAGCATTTTTCCTTGTTTTATTCAAAACAATAACTATTTGATGAAATATTTAAAATGGATGTATGGCGGTGAAAAGGCCCTTTAAAAGTTGATGAATATTTGAACCTAAAGTTTTCATCATAGTTCTGAAAATACATCTAATTAATTATATTAAAATGGTATAGTATGGATGAGATGGCCAACGCTAAGGTTTATCAATAAAAATATTACATTATACTTTAGTTAAGTGTCAAAATACATCTCATAATAAAGTATATTTATATTGATAATAACTTATGTCATATATTTATGTTGAACTTCAAGTATTTGCTGAGGACAAGAGTCACTCATAATGTATAAGTATAATATATATATAGTGTGTGTGTGATGAGGTTCAGTGATGAGAACAGGAGTCAATCCTAGAGTATGTCTAGATATATAGAAGAGGCGTATTGTCATTGTCAAGTGGAACACCCAATATCATGAACAGGGCAAGTGATAAGATGAGATACTTCTAGTAACAGATTGACATACTTCATGTTCATTGTAAGTACCAACTTTCAAACTTAAACATGACGTTGGAGTCTGTATAGGTGGTGAGGTAAGCTATGTTCCGGGTTCGATTCCCGTGTGAAGGTGTCGTTTTTAATTTTCAGAATATGATATCTAGATGTGAGTAAATCCTCACTAAATACAAATATAATAGCTTTGGCTATTTGATTCTTAAATTATATATACTATCTTATAAATATTGATTATATCTCTCAAAATCAACAGTGGAAGAAGACACGACTTCAATTATGAATACGACAAAGTAGATATGGTAGTATATTTTATCCGTCAGATATGTTAATTATAAGGGAAATTGGTGTATATTGAAACTGGTACCAAGGTCATGGAGTGAATCACGCAGGAATATTGTGATTTTCTTATAAATACACAAATAACCCTTTTCCTGCTCTCTTTATATTTAATTGAACTTGTTATCTTCACTAAAACTGTTTCAAATACTATTGAGAAAGCCTTTTTCCTTGTTTTATTCAAAACAATAACTATTTGATGAAATATTTAAAATGGATGTATGGCGGTGAAAAAGCCCTTTAAAAGTTGATGAATATTTGAACCTAAAGTTTTCATTATAGTTCTGAAAATACATCTAATTAATTATATTAAAATGGTATAGTATGGATGAGATGGCCAACGCTAAGGTTTATTAATAAAAATATTACATTATACTTTAGTTAAGTGTCAAAATACATCTAATAATAAAGTATATTTATATTGATAATAACCTCTGTCATATATTTATTAAAGTTAATTATATTTATGTTGAACTTCAAGTATTTACTGAGGACAAGAGTCACTCATAATGTATAAGTATAATTTATATATATATAGTGTAAGATAAGGTTCAGTGATGAGAACAGGGGTCAATCCTAAAGTATGTCTAGATATATAGAAGAGGCGTATTGTCATTGTCAAGTGGAACACCCAATATCATGGACAGGGCAAGTGATAAGATGAGATACTTCTAGTAACAGATTGACATACTTCATGTTCATTGTAAGTACCAACTTTCAAACCTATTTACTGTCTAATTTCACCTTTCATACGATAATGACATGGACTTCCTCAACATCAATTTTGATCATTTTATTCTAACACCAGATTTACCGCCAAAAACACATCAAATCCTTATCAGACCTGTAGTTAAATCGCTGTACTAGCCACTCCATCTGTTTGGATCTATTTTGTTTGTAGACTTTCTATCACTATTCTATCAGGTGGTACGCTTTGGGAACTAAACCGTTACATGTAGATGTTTATGTCTTTACGTTGGAAAGACGTTAAACGTTTCCGTCTGGGCTTACCGTCTTACTGTCTACTATGGGTTATTCGCGTGTTTACACTTATGGCTTGTGGATATGGAAATTGTTAATTAATGGAAGTGTATCAATATCTATGTGTATGGTGTGTTAACGAACTATTAACCCTTAAATAAAAACCACCACATTAGATCTGGTTATGATTCAAACACCGGTATCGTCGTCACGTTATTTTACATAATACACCCTTGGTTTTTTATTGTGTGAAAAAAATCGATCGTATAGAAGAGTTGGAATGTATTACCTGTAAGTATATGGTCAATACACTCAAATAAACAGGTTTAAATGAGAAAAAAAATTTAAGAATTGAGTTTTTTAATAAATAGTTGGTTATATTTGATATCTGAAAAGTGTTTAGACTAATTATTTTATTATTAATAATAACTTAACATGGGTGAAATGTAGGTTAACCATTTCACAGTGATGGATTAATGACCGGGGACTGGATGTTGTGCCTGTTCTAGTCTTAAGTTAGAGTATAAGGCATATGAGACTACGACAGGCCGATAGTGGAAGATTTATGGCTTGAATAAAAAACTGACCCAGGCCATACATAGTAAAACAGTAATAGATGTAATTTATGAATAAACATAGCTTTAGTCAAATTAAATAAACATAGTAAAATAATAATAATAACTATCAGTATATTTAAATGTGGAAATAGTTTCATTATTCATTTCGCTTTATTATGAGACATCAAGTTTTTTTTATAATCCTCAGCTTTGAATTCATAAACTCGAATTCATGGGTACATGGAATATAGTATCATATTGTATGTCTTTCATATGATGTGACGTCAGTGTTTATATCACGGCCTTAAATTTTAAGGGTGATTGTTAAAAAGATATTTCTTTCACGCTTCTTTAAAAAAAATTGATATATTTACTTCAAACCATATCATTTTAATGAGATAAATATAATTGTGTTTAGCTAATACTGGTAATAAAAAGTTGTGGGTTAAAATATTACATTGATTGTATCAAATGTTTAATATTAATATTTTTTTAAATATGTTGTTTATTGATGTATTCTTTTGATTCCTCCACGACAGTGAAATAGTTGTTGACTGACATATTTACTATCCTTTGTGACCATAAATAGTTATTTTTTTCACGTATTAATTTTTCCCTTTACACAAGGCAAACAATAGTTGTTGATTGAAGCATTCCTCTTTCCTCTTCTCAATACCAATGAAATCGTCGTTGTCTCTTTTTCCCTTCCTTCTTGGCAATGAGATAGTTTTGACTGATGTAATCCTTTTTACCTTCCTCCTTGGTAATGAAATGGTTGATACTTTTTCCTTCCTCAGAACCAATAAAATAGTTTTGACTGATATAATCCTTTTTACCTTCCTCTTTGGTAATAAAATGGTGGTTGACTAATGTATTGCTTTTTTCTCTTCCTCCACGGCAGTGAAATGGTTGTTGATTGACGTATTTTTCTTTCCCCTCCTCAGCCTCAATTAAATGTTTGTTGATTGACATATTTCTTTTTTCCGTCCTCTATGTTCTGTGACAATGAAATAGTATATTATTGACGTATTATTTTCTCCCTTACTCCATGACAGTGAAATAATATTCCTTGCACCTTCCTCTGTGGCAGTGAAATTGTTGTTCGCTGACTTATTCCTTTTTCCCTTCCTCTTTGATAGTGAAATGTTTGTTGATTGATGTATTCTTTTTTCCCTTCCTCCTTGACGAGATTGCTTTGCGGTAGTTGTTACTGAAAGTGCTGTATCAGTAACAGGCGGCAGTGGTAACAACCTACCGAGAGTTAATTAAAATTCGGACACGAATTGTGTTTTCTAGATCGGCCCTAGGAAGTCATGTACAGTCTGGGTATGATAGCACTTTGACAGTTTTATCTATTGTTAATCGACACGATGCGTGACTCCTCACATCTGATATCAGGAGGGACTCTGTGCAGAACTTTGAGCATTCTTTTGTTAGTCAAGATTATCTTTTTCTCTCTTGGAGGGGGAAACGGGTGGAAGGAATGAGAAGGAGGAAGTTTCATGTTTGAAATAAGATTAGGACACTGCCACTTGCTGGAGCTAAACGTTTCAACATCACCTTCTAGCAAGATTACTATTCTTTACATTGAGTGGCTTACTTCTAATACCGTTTTCTTGGAACTGTTGATGAATCTTTAGATTATCTGTATAGTGTTGTAGAAAGACTTTCCTAATGTATTCAACAGTTTGTTGAAAAACAACATTGGTGATATACAGTGGCATTTATTCAATGGAAGCAAGGGAAGCAACGCTTACCTAATATTAAAGAGGGAATAAAGAAAATGAGAGGAAAATAAAGTTAAAATAATGATCATAATAAGAAACCTCTCCAATATGTATATTGAAAATAATAGTTGAGATGGCATCTCTTCTTTCTTAGAGCATGTATTTGTTTCTCAGACTGACTGGCCAGATGGTTGATCTCGCTCTTTATTTCGTCAATCGTTTGTTTCCGGATATGTCCGACCCTCATCGGGTAAAGGGAAGCAGCGTCTCCCTAGCCGAGTCTTAGTTCAGTTTACTTTCGTGATTGATGTATTATCTTACGTAATATAGTGATAAAATCTTATTTTTTAAGTTGCTTTTAGCTATTTTTACAGTTTCTAGATATAAATATCGGCACTTTTACAGAATAATTATTTACCACCAATTTATAGTAAGTTTATTCTCAATTTTACAAGAATAATGAAGCTTGTTTGGTCCTCCAAGGGATTTTTTTTTTGTTGCGTGCATTAGTGTAAAGACGAGTGCGTCAAAAAGTGCAGCAGTGGAAAAGGAGGGCTACTTTGACAAAACTCACAAGTAACATTTTAAAGCATTGTTTTTCGTCCCGGTCTTTTGACGAGAAAAAGAAAATAATTGAAAAAGGCAGACCCACGCCATCTTTAGGCAACTCATAAAAAAACTTTGACATTTAAATGATTAATTTTATGAAAACGTTTATAGTAATTATTGGGGTGTTGGGTTGGTGGAAAATTATATAGTTGACCTTAATATTTAATAACGATAATGGCGTTTAGAATAAATCCTAATTCAACGATATTAATGTTTGCAAAGCTATTAAAAGTTATGCTAAAAGTTAAACTCATTTGCAGACCAAAATGCAAAAGAAAATTTCAGTGATCGTAAATTGGCCATCATCATCATTATTATATTAATTAGAATTACAATTATTATTTTAATTTATACATAATTTAATGATTGAGTAATATTTCTAAGATTACCGATTTTTTGTTTTATTACATGCATATTTTATGTCACACCCTTTCTTTCTTCCCTATAATACTTTTAACTATATATAACAAAAAGGAAGCCACTGTGAGCTTCCAATAATTTAACTAGGGTCCATCGGACCTCCTTTATTGTAGACTTATTGCTTCCCTTTGTCCAGAATTGACCACACGCCACTGGTAATATACATTTGCTTCTGCAGATAATTCACAATAGAATAATTCCAATGGTACCTACGAATTTTTAATTAGCTATGGAACTAGCAATCAATGCTTTCATTTTTTAAATTATAGCTGCCAAAAAATTATATTAAATTTTTGTAGATGTTTAATTTGATGATGGTCTTGGAGGTTGGAACCCAAGTCTAGTGGTCTGAAGCGTAAATATATCACTATACCAGAAGGTCAAGTTTTGAATCTTGGCCTTGTGTGAGAAGCGTGATTTTACATATAGGCCTGTAACTTATCGCCGTGTTTTTTCAATCTTTTATATACGCTAATTCTAACTGTACTTTCCTTTAACCGAGTATTGTAATCCATATTACTTAAATTATGCTTACCGTAATTTTTTTTTCATTTTTAATTTGTTTGAAATATTTAACTTGCCCTTTCTAAACCGAATGATTATATCAGCACATGACTTATGAACTAACATATATCTAGAACAGACACAGCATCCAGCCCCAGCCATTAATTCACTGTGAAAGGGGAAAGCCATATACCACCAATGATAAATTTATCGGCTGTGCTGGCAATCGAACCCGGGACCCTTAGCTCAATATACAGACAGACACGCTACCAACTGAGCTAAGGTGTCGGACAATCCATAAGTTACTACCACAATGATAAAAATCTCAGATGCTAAGGTCCTATAATTATTGATAGAAACAATGATCCTATTTTATACTTTTCATATGAAAATTGTTCTTTTATTACAAATTCACTATTCTAATATTGTTTTCGTAGATTGACTAGATAGTTTAGTCGTTAATGCTCAGAACTGACAGTAAAGTTTCGTAGCTACATTCAGTTAC
The DNA here is from genome assembly GCA_902151455.1 of Timema bartmani. Classification (NCBI taxonomy): domain Eukaryota; kingdom Metazoa; phylum Arthropoda; class Insecta; order Phasmatodea; family Timematidae; genus Timema; species Timema bartmani. Next base: position 53,762 of record CABFWB010000414.1, on the reverse strand, counting down.
AGACCCTGAGCAAACTCCAGCCTATATGCAAGGCAAGGCGAAAATGTTATAAAGTGTTCAAGTTCTCTTCCTTTTTTTGAAAATGGAAAATCTGGCAAAGTTGAAATATATAGTTTTTATTGTCTCATCATTCTACGTTTAGCTTAAACCGTGATAAAATATATTTGTCAACAACAGCTCATCTGCTTTGGTGGTCGCATGATCTAAAATACTAGACTAGACTAGAATGCCGATGACAGAGAGATCGGAGTTTGAAACCCGTTTGGGTGTATTGAGGGTGGTTTTTCTTAAAGAGTTTTCTACTCTACCTCCACGAAGATGGTGATGGTATACTGCCTCTAAACCCAACCTTCCTCATCCTTAACTAACTAGCGTAACTAATACATATGCGTATAACCTAAACAGGTAGTAAAACGTAGTGGTAGCAAAAACAGCCCACCAATGGCTCTAGAGAAATATGTCTTTTCATAAGATCTTTAGTTTTCTCAAAACTTGACAATTGAATTATCTGGATATTTAAACTAATCAAATAAAAAGAAGAAAAGTTGAATTCAGAGCAATATTACCTGCATTTTATTGGAGGCAAAGGGTAAAATATTTATGAAAATTAGTTCAGTGCAACTTGCTGGGATTCAAGCCCCAATCACCTTGTCATCATCAATACAGACATGACAAGATTTGTTATTTTGTCCTTTTGCCCACTGGTGAGGATAGCAGGATAGCTATTAGTATTATTTTAAGATTAAAACGTATAAAAGCAACTTTTGAAAAAATTACTGTATTTTCAACATTTCTTGACTTAGTATGTTGTTTATAATAAAATAAAGAAAACTAACTATGCCTAAATGGCTAGGATAGTGTTTTTTACCTATTAATAAATAGTATAGAAATCAAACAAAATTTACCATTAAAAAATACCGAAAATTGTTTGTCATTATCTCGATAGTACTATATAAACGACTGGAATGATGTATTTCAATACCCTTTATAGTCCATTTTTAAAACCAGCAGATAATATCTGCTGAAATTGCAATCTTTAAACTTTATCTTTTGCTGATGGCATGTTTACTGGCAGAGATACATAGTATCTAGTTCGGTCGCCTGTTAGTGTAGACTTTTATCTGCTCTGTTCTCACAGAACGTTGAACTAAGTACACCTGTGGAGGCTATCTTCACGTGTACACTTTTGGAGGCTATCTTCACGTGTACTACCTGTGGAGACTATCTTCACGTGTACAGCTGTGGAGACTATCTTCACATGAACATCTGTGGAGGCTATCTTCACGTGTACACCTGTGGAGGCTATCTTCACGGCATGCCTGCAATGAGATGATGTGATGATAATGAAGGTGTGGGGGGGGGATCCAGGAGTGATCTTAAACCTAATGAACCAAACCCTGATGACCGTTGGAATGATTCCTCTTTCGGAAAAAAAAAATCTCCAAGGTATCATCTGCGAATCGGACCCGAGACTCCTAGGTTCGTAGATAAGTGTACTGACCACTGTAGCATGGGGATAGTTTTTAATCTAGTGATAGTGCACATGAGCTATTCAGTGCGTTTACAGTAGATTTTGCCTTATTTTAAGAAGTTACTTAAATTAACTCTACATTTATATGCCTTACTAAGACGTCATGTCCCTTTGACAAGAAATGTAAACACTATTCATGCCAGATTTTTGAACTATATTTTCAAGGAAAACCAATATGGAACAATTTTTTTGTTACTTTTGAATTGTCATAAAGTGCCAGATTTAGTGTAAATCAAATATAGCAGCAGTATCTAGCTTACTGCAAGTATTATATAGGGACTATTAAATCTTGACCATTGATAAAATATTTAATAATAACAATTCGTTTAATCATAGCTGATGATCATAATAACACATTCATTAAGTGTTGTGCTGAGATATTTTATGAATATCTTTCAATACATGGATCACTTTAAAACATAGTCTTGTTTTGAACAAAAGCATTTTTTATTAGTAAATGCAAANAAAAAAAAAAAAAATGCCACATAGATTTAAGACTAATGGTTTGGTTTATATACACAAATGAGCATCCTCAGATAACAGAATAATATTATAAGTCACATTAAAGTATACTTGCAGTAGTTAGACGTAAAGTGACCTCCATAAGTAGAAGAAATGTTTTAATTACGTTTATTGGTTCAGTCAGTCATAAAATAAACACAAATCTTAGAAATGAAACCATAAACCTAGACTGGGAATATAGGCTTACTACCCTCATGTAACATGTCTCATATTATGGACACATACCGTCAATAATTCCCAACAGGCTTTCTATTCATTCACATTCCGGGATGTACAGTATTTTACCCTGTGCGTTTCATTTTGAGATTGACCATTCAAGAGTAAGTATATTACCGTTGTAAGCATTGTTTGTCTTGTGTTAAAAAAAGATTCTCTCATTTTCATATTTTACTTGTGGTAGCACTGGATTATATCACATATCACCATTGAAGAAATACACGTTTGATTTGGGTGAAGACAGTATTGCTACTGCACCTTGTAATACCATCCAAACACCTCTAGTTATCCACTTGTTCGCGAGATCGCCTCTGGTAACAAGATGTTGGAGGTGCGCTAATAATAAAAGAGGAAGGAGGAGAGATTTATTCTGTAGGTAGTTAAAGTATTCTCACACCTGCTGAGCGTCTCTGGATGGAATCGTGCGGACACCTTCTGACATCCCTCATCGGCTTCTGATCGGCAAAATGGCAGCTTCATGCTTCATTTCTTCACTGTATGGGTGTGTTCCACTGTGAATAGAAGAAACGAGAGAATAGTATCGGGGTTTTCAATCGACGATCGTTCGTTACTAAAACAAAGATAGATCACTATTATTAAATGATGCAGGTTTTTTCAACCATGATGTAATCTAGATCATGTTTTATTGTAAATCTAAGGTGAGGATAAAAACTACTTTATGTAATTTATTTTTTAACTTTATCATTTACAATTTTGTCTTAGAATTTAATTTCGATCACGAGCTTTCAATTGACAAAAAGAGAAAATTTACTGTATTTAAAACTTTCCAATAACAAGAATATATTCGTTTGTAGTAAACAGTGCAATGAATTATGAAGGATTAGATATTATATTTGATAACAATTACTATCAAATTTTCAAATTCTAGTTCAACCCCATAAAGAGATGTTTCACTGCCATGCTGTGAGTATAACATATATTTATGTATGTATTCATACATATGTGTATGTGTGTATTTAATAGTGTATGTAAGTGCATACTATACGTAGGTACTGATGGATAAATTGCTGGTTGGATGGATGGGTGGTATGGGCGAAAAGCAGACAAAAAAAACACACAAATATGCTTAAGTATTTTTTAAATGCACAATGCTCTAATTCTTAAGTTAATTTTACTTTTATCATGAAACCAGATATTTATTATATAAAGAAGAATTCCTAAGAAGAATGGGTGAGAAGAGAACCATTTGGGATGTGTAAGTAATAAAATGTAGCTAAAGTTTATTTTAGCTACGCGTCTTACTAGCCATTTGGGTTATACTCATGTACTAACTAAGCTAATGGGCTAGGGATGATGAAGGTTGAATTTAGAATAAGTGTACACATGTTTACGGGGAGAGAGAGAGGGAAGGGGATAGGGAGGGAGAGAGAGAGAGAATGGGAAACCGTTTAGGAAAAACCACCCTTAGTACAGCCATCAGGGATCGAACCATGATCTCTCCCTTATTGGTAGTCTAGTCTATTTCGAAAGTGATGCGTTGTTAGACCGAGCTGCCACCGAAGCTGGGGGTTGTTTGTACTTGCTTTAGTTTACTTTACTCTAATATTTCAGTGACTGGCTCTAAGACTTCGTGCCCTTTCACGATATGGCTGATACCAATTTTAAATACATGGAGCTTCTCTGTAATGGGAGCTAGATATTTACAAAATAATGGAACTTTTATACAAAGGATGATATAACGTAAAAGAAGTTTTCTAAATTAAGGGTATAATTTGACTTAAATTGTTGTATATCAGAAGGTTAATGGAGCTATTAGCACTTGAGGCCTATTATTTAAAGGGCGTTTCAAACCACATCTATACTATCTAGTAAAAAAAAAAATACTCCTGTTATCCTCGCCCGGAATTAAAACACAAACTGCGGAGCTACCATACGATAAGCCATAATATATTATGTCTGACCTCATAGCTCTACATATTATAGCAGAACCTCACGGGTAGAACAAATTTGACTAAGTTAATACTTTACGAAACCTGTAGTTTTAAACGATACTAAAAACTAACTTCACGGCTTCTAAAAGATTCCAGATTTCAAAATCCCATAGCTAGAAATAATAATTAATTTAATACAATAACGACTTCATAATAGAAGAAACCCAATAGTAAAAAACTATCCCAATAAATATATGCACATCTTCGAAAGTATTCAATTTTTGACATAATATAAAGTACAAACAAATTATTTGAGACGTAAAGAAAGTATTAATATATCAACGCTTAAAGTTTTAATTGCTTCCTAACCTAAACAAATATTTTTTTAATAAATCTGTCTAATTATTTATTCGGGGCGTAAACTAATTAGCTTATTTTTTATTTTAAAGTCTTGCACCGATATATATTTTAAATGTTTTGTTAAAAATATTAAAGTAAAAGTGTAAGGCAATTTATTTAAGCCTTTCGTAGACAAGGGAATTAGTCTCGTCTTGTCTGATTATCTGGTGACGTGTAGGTTTAATTTCTCATCCCGGCTGGGTGGGCTGAAGGAGGTATCTACTAAATAGTAAGGTTTAAAGCGGGGAACTAATATGGAACATGTCTTGTTGGAACATTTTAGATTCTGGATGAAGATCTTTGTACGAAAATATACTGGGAGCTTTCAACGTAGCAACATGATTATAAGTGACAAAATAATATTTTTCAAACTATAAAATATGATTAATGTTAAGATAAAAATATTATTGAAACCTCAAAAAACTTGAGGTACAGTATTTGATTTAGTTTTTTACTATTTGTAAAATAATAATAATAAATTTAAAAAATGAATTACCAATTATGAACTATTAATTAGGTTAAATGGATCGTAACTAATCCGATTGAAGTTTTAATCCAATAAATGAAAAATTTATAGTGGGTTGATTAAAAAATTATGCTGCTTCAGATTCCAATTTTATTTCTGGGATTCACATTCCATTGATTAAGAAAAAATTGTTTAAATCAGTTTTGTCTTCAATGTTCTCGTATTTCTATAATAGGCGTCTATGGTTTTTGCAAAATGTATCAAACACCGTCATTATTAGAAATAAAAGTGAAAAAAAATATTTAAATTTAAAACTACTTCTATGTCATTTATATTAATCTCAATGTGCGTTTACAGTTATTAAGAACTAGATTATATAGATATATAGTTAAGATCCAAGGCCCAAAAGACAATGTCCAATAACATAAACCGGTTCCGGTTTTTCGAAGTAAAAAATCAGTGGAACCACGGTGCCAAATAACCCAGCCGACCTGGCCCCTTTGAATAATTTTAAAACTTAGACGAAATCACACTACCAAGTAAAGCTCTATCCAAGGTTTTTATAAAACATTATTTATTGGAAGAGGGATTTCAAGTAATTATGTTTTGACAACCTTCAAATTATCGATAATTTATTAATTCATTATAAATGGTATTATAATGGTATGCCGATTAAAATCATTTGAAATTTGATTTATCAAAATAATGAAAAATACTGTTATTGACATATCGAGAAAACATTATTTTTTTAGATACATGTCATGGTGATAGGCTACGTAGTATTATTATAACCAAACAAGTTTACCTTAAACGTTAAGAAAAAACAAATATTTATCTTTTTTGTCACAAGTTGATTGATGCTCATTTTGGGAAAAACAATTTTTAGAGTAGGTAAAACTGGTTTTCTTTACTTCAAGAGGTATTGTGAAAAAGTTGTCAAATAGTGGTTAAACATTTTATCCCTTGTTAATAACACACACGCTTGTTTGGGGATAGGGGGGAAATTCTTTCTTGGACAGTTTACTGATCACAGTTTTTTGATATGTTTTAGTTTGAATACTTTCAAAAATGGCTTTAGCGATTTTGTTCAAAATTGGTATTGGAGAACTATCTTACATTATCAATAACAATGTGTTTTAGTTTATCTAAAATACAATAACTAAAGGGTAGTTTACTTAGGACAGTATATAGAAATATATTTAGAAATATAAAGTATATTTAGAAATTGACCTTGAAAATTGAATTAAAAATGGGAATCTGGGAATCATTCTTCGTGATAAATAAAAACACGTGATTAACAAGATGATGTGTTTGTTTTTATGGGTAATTTACTAAAAACCATTTTCAAAAAGTATTTCCGAAGCAATAATAAACAATACGAGAAAGTTTATTTATGGAGACTCTGTAACAGTTTGGTAATAATTCTTTGGGCTATGGCCAGTCCGTTACTATAATTTGATGTCCGTGGATCTAGAGTATTTTGTTAATTTCTAAAAATTAATCAGACAGACACGTTCCTTTCTGTAGTCTATTATTAAATCCAACCAAACTTCTAAACCCATGCGCAAACTTCATATTATTTAGGGAAAAATAGAAAATTATATTATTTTCTTTAATAAAGTGTTCGAATTTTATTGACAATCATAATACTTCTCTCTCCAAGGGGCTGAGAGAAGATATAAAGAAACCTACCTCCTTTCTATCTCTATTTGTTCAGGACAAGACTTAAGCTGTGAAATATGGGCCCGTTGCACTAAGTCAGCTGGTTGTTCCGGGTCAACTGACTGGACCGTAACATCACTAAGAAAATCGTGGACTTGTACTGGTGTTGACCATCCAAAACCCAATTTAGTGGTTCTCCCATGGGTTTTGTCACTAATAGTGTGAATTTTATATACCATTCGGTCACCCCCTATAAAGGGATTTCTCTGTTGCTTGTCATTTTGTTTTCTTGTGAACTTTTACTGCTGGAGTCTGAGTTGATTAAAATCTTCATCCCAATATGTCAAAATCTGTTTTGTGGTTGGCTGAGTTTCTTCCAGTTCTCATAACGCATTGGTTGAATTTAGCATTTCTTCACCAAACATAAGTTCTACAGGTGAGTTATTATGGTTGTTGTGTTGAACATTTTTAAACGCAATATGAAGCCAAACTGAATTTATATCCCATTGGCTGATAAAATGAGGGATTAAAAGTAATAAGTGCTTAACTAATAGGATACAGTGGTGACTGACATGTTTTATGACCATATCAAAAATACATGTTTCTGAAACTGTGATTACTGACCTGACTGAACTTATCTTAGACAATGCACAAAGTACTACTGACATTTTTAAAGACCTCCCGCTCCAAAGCTTTTATAGTAGCCCCCAAAAGGACGTTTCTCCCCGGAATGAACCAAGTTAATTTTTAAAATTCTCCCATGACCCTTAACATCAATTGACTGCCGTTAATGGACCCTAGAATAGGTTCAAGAAAGTTTATAAATATTCTTTCCTTCGGAAACTCGCAAATCTAAGAGAGAGCTTGCCTATATTGGGTTTCTGAGCAGGTTTGGCTCTAAAAAATATATATATATATGATCCCATAGCCATTGCCACATTCCAGTATTCTATGTTTATGTCAATACTGACCTAGCATTTATGTATACGTCTAATCACCGATGACTATAGCATTTCAGGCACAGTGTTTCCCCGTCACTCATATCTATATTTGGTGTCATTTTCTCAAAAGCAATGGGAATAATGGATTTTTTGCAGGGAGTGTTCTCGACTTATATTTACCAAACTAATCTTGTGGTGCTGTCCACGTATTCCTGAATTACTAATCACCATGTAACACTATATACAGGTGAGAGTGGTGCCAGGAAAATACGAAAATGGAATCAGGGGGAATGATGGGGAAGATGAAACTTCTGACGAATGATCTGCGCTACGCACTTCCTGCCAAGGTGAGACGTCATGGACCTCCAAATCGCTAGAAGTAAGAAGAACCTTCAAAGATGTTCCAGCTCATCCTAGAAACTAGCCTCGAAAATTCATAAAGCTGGTCACTGGTTCAATTAACAGGCATTCCCACTAGTGGTAATTTTCCTAACTGTAGTATTGTAGCTCAGTTTACCGGTGAGCGGCTGGTCGTGTCTTGTCGTGGTGCATTTGCGGGCCGTAGGGAGTGAGAGCAGTAAGTTGGGTGGAATAGGATAGTTTATGTTAGTTGAATTTTATACTCACTAATCTAGTAGATGCTTTCTAGTAATCATTATTGGTAGCTAAGCATGTCGCTACAGCTTGATAGCTGAAGTTCAATGTATTTCCTCCACTACCTTTTCAGAGATAATGTTATGAATTGACCCAATGTCTTTCAGGAATAAATTATGCCTCTGGCCCACCCATGCTTTCAATCCAGATAAGTTTTGGGCACGTCCGATAATTTTTTGGGTCCAATGCTACGAGCTTAGTGTTTTAGTCTCTAATAATAATAATGATGATAATAATAATAATAATAATAATAATAATAATAATAATAATAGATCCATCCAAAATTACAGCAGTGAGTTTAAAACGGTTTTCAGGTGATGCAAATGAAGCAAGATATATTTCAAAGCTTACAGTTTGATTAGAAGGTGTGAAATTTGTGTATAAATGGATGTAAAATATATAGAACACCTGTTGTTGTGACAAGGTAATAAAACGTGTTCTATGTAAACCCAAATAATATTTAATTTTTATGCTAACATTTATTCAACTGAAAAACAAAATTTACTCTATTTATGTGAGAATTGGTTAGTGGACTTATATTTACTAAGATTATTTTACTCATTTTAATGAGTAGTACAAGATCCTAAGATGTTGAACCCCCCCCTTTTTTTTAACACACCGTATAAGTGAGAGAGTTATTTCACTTAAACCTAAACAATATACTGTTAGATATTTTCATTTGTGAGAAAGAATATAAGCTGTATTTTCCCTCTTTATTTGAAAAGAATGTGGGTAATGCTAACTTTGTAGTAAGATTTCTGGTTTTAATTAGCAAACAAATTAAGCTAACTATGCACCGAACAAAATTCAAACTGGGAACTAATTCTTCTTCAAGAAAGAACGGCATAATTAGAGCAAAAAGGAACTGCCTACAAAAACCAACTTAACTAGGTATTATTTTAGTATAGTAGTAAATTAAAATAAGATTAGAGTGAAGTATATAATTCATCTTCTTGTTATAACACTTGGCTAGCCATGTTGGCCATTGCAACCTCGTGCAATTTGAAAATAAATATAAAATAGTGCCTTCCCCAAGGTAATCAGCAAAGAAAATTAATTGAATAATAACAGTCATGGTGCACGGTTAAGGTTTTACAAAATTACTTAAATTATGCCCCTTTAGCAGAGCAGAACAATTAGCTGAGTAATAGTTTTCTACCTATTTAATAGAAATAATGACATACTAAAATAATGACGCTTATAAATTAAGTCAATTTGCATAATGTAGGTTTTCATGATCTGAATTTAAGATGCTTTGCTGAGTTAAAGTGTTTATTTTATAATCAGATGGCAGTGGATGGTTTGTGTAAGGGGTGTGTTTTGTTGGTTTTCTTGTAAAAAATATTATTGTGTTTATTCAGAACTAGTCTCTATATGTTCTCTCTCAGGCAGTATTGCTACTTTTATTAAATCTATGTATTTTATACAGAGCTTTAACTTTACTATACAGAGCTCAACTATATTATACAGAGCTTTAACTTTATTATACAGAGCTTTCTTTAATCACGTATTAGTTGTTCATACCAACATATATGGGTAAAAGGACTAAATTTCAGGTTCATCTTATCTTGGGGTTAGAAAACAATGGTTCACTTAATAAAGCTATGAATGACATACTTTATTATTACTGGTTTAATTTTAATTATTTCTATAAAAGGGATTATTTGTTTGAATGCACTCATCTAAATTTATTGAATAACATATATTTTGTATCCTGTATCAATAAATAACTGATCCCTTTGATAAACGCATCGGTGGCCATGCGTCCTAGGGCGTCAACCTAATCTGGGGTTTATTTTTGCGATGATAGGGAGTATGGGGTTTTAATTTCAGCTGGGTGAATTGATTATGTCTATAAATGTTTTTCCACTCTCTATTGATGTTTTTACTACCATTGGTTTTTTTGTGAATATTAGGGTGAATATTTTATACCAACAACTACTGCAGGATCGATTTTGGTTCACTAAAGGAAAAACCTTATTACGTCAATGGTGTCCAAACAATATTCCACCATCACTGGAGAGCTAGAGATCTAGTCAGATTCTCGTAGGAAGGATCTATTTTGATGGTTACAAACGTTACTAATTCTACTTTCATATATTCATACGTCAAGTCATATTATCTAAAGCTGGTACTTTTTATAAATAGCATAGTTACCTATAAAATAATACTAATACCTTATCGAAATAATATCAATATTTACCGCAAATTATTATTTTTTTTATTTCTGAACGTCTCTTCATCTAGTTTTATTACACCTTAGGAGCGATTAACCCGAGGTGTTTCTACAAACGTGATAGGGCTGATAGATTATGTATCAATAAGGGGTGATTTATTCACGTCAAACCAGTGAAATACCAGTGTTGGAAGATTGGCTTTTTGCCATTTTCAGTCAGGACACATTATTATTTGGCTCACCAGATATTATTTTCCGACGTGCCAAGTGATTAGGAGCTCGTAGATTGATCTATTTAGACCTGTGAGCTCTTAGCAGGTTATAATTGTTAATTGGCTTCATGCCACTTTTAAAAAAAAACAGCTTTTGTTTTTATTATTTACTACTCAGAAGTAGGTTTAACAACAATTCCAGTACCAGCTTTATAAAACAGCTTAGAGATAATTAAAGATAGTATATAAATTTGCCATAGTTGTTAGTTAATTACAATATATAAAAAGCTAAGTTAAGGAAAGCAGCTAAATGCAAATTCACCCTTTATTGGCGTTAGCGAGGATATTATTAAAAAACCTCTGCTGGTGTTCGAACCTTGGGCTCCCCATCATTGATGTCTGAGTGCAATGCAGACATAAAGTTTGAAGACAAACAGTTACCACTGTGGTCTAAATATTACATACAATTCTCTTAGCTACTATATTAAATTAGGTGTAATGGTGCACCCGCTGAAAGAGGGGCTAATAAAGTATATGCTGCCCCCCTCCCAGATCCAAACAATTTTAAAAAGAACTTAAAATACCACAAGTTCAAACATAAAATTAAGCACTGAAAATGTGTTAAATGAATTTAATCTATATCTTTTTAGCCTGATAGGCGAATAATCTCAACCATTTTCCAAGAGAAGACCACTCCAAATAAAATAGCTTCTGGAGGCATCAAATTTTAAAAATTTGCCAAGAAAAGACTATTCCAAATAATTTCTAGAGCCATCCAATTTTTTTTCTTTTTACTGCAGAAGGTTCTCGGATTACCCTTTGAGTCGGAGGGCAAAGTTCTTTTTTTTAAAAAAAACCTTTATTTGTCTAACCACACCTTCTTCCTCCTCCACCTACTCCAAGTTCCTCCCCCTCCTCCAAAGTAAATTTCTGGGTGCGTCACTGATTAGGTGCATACGCTTTAAATATAATGAACATTTAAACAAGTATATCTTTGTGTAGCTTTAGAATATAAACATACATATTCTAAATTTTGATAAAAAGTAGATATATAAATTTTATTATTGATATTATCTGTCGAAAGCAATGGTTAGAGAACATAATATGAATTAAAGTATGAATATATGAAAATAAATCTAAATGCTTCTGTAAACTTCCTACCACGATTACTCACTTGATTAATTATTATTAGAGTAAATAAATAATAATTAGTATTTACACTTTTTGAATTATTTTGGTTTGGTTTACAGCCAATGCATGTAATGTGTTAGTCATATTTAAATAAATAGCATTAACATTTTAAAATAAAATTTATTTTCTACAAAAGTTCCCGCGTCTCTTGTTCAAACTCGGTAAGTTTTTTTTTCCACGAGTTTTATAAACAGTTCTGACTATACGTATATTTACACTAATGGAGTAGGAATGAGGAGCGTAGCATTTAAAGGTTATGTACCCATATTAGCAAGGAAGGAGGATAATAATATTTAGGAAAAAACACCCTCAGTGCTCCCGAACAGAATTATTAGAACCTAAGCTCTCCCTCCACAGTGAGTTCAGTTTGTTGCAGGATTGACTTCTTAGACCATACGACCACCGAAACGGGTAGCATTTTTTCATATGGTGGGATCTATTATATCTATAATCAATGACAAATATTAAATTGATGAAATTGAATATGTGTATACTAAATGTGTACAAACTTCAAGTAGAATAGTTAAGGGTTGATTCTGTTGGGTTCTTTGTTCCCTCGGTGTTTCACTTAAGAACCGGAACCACTTTTAACCTAATTACACAGGCCTACACTGGATTACAAATACCTCATTTGATATCCTCACATTTTGGAAGATCTTATTTGAATATTTCCCTAGGACGATGTGCTCCATCTTTTCCTTGAGGTTAATGTTCTCAACTAGAATGTTTTATTTTTCACTGGTAAACTGAGAAAAGGGGCGTAATTTCTACCAGAAAATGTAGAGTTACGCCACCCTTCAATTTGTACCAATTGCGAGACTTGAAATTAAATTTATACGCCAACTTAATTGCATTCAACTACGTGTTGATATTTCCACTTATCAATGGTCTTCCAAGTTCAGAAATAAAGTATTTTTATAGCAGTTTAATTGCCACCTAAAATATTTTTGACTGCTATACAGATCCAGATACATAGGAAAAGAATAGTATATATCCAAATATAAGTTATAAAATGTTTTAATATTTATGTTTTATTAAAAAATAAATGCTATATCACCAGCATCAGTGGAAACGCGTAAAAATTCTTAAATTTTACCAACATTATCTGGTTTGCTGGTAGCGTGAAAGTTCAAAATTAAATCTTAATCCAGGATGGGTATCCTATAAGTGGCTCCTAAATTTTTTCCAACCCTTTCTGATCGCAAATGAAGGTGTATTTCATCTAACTAATATTATCTCTACCCTTACTCCATTAGTGTAAATAAATGCCTATGAAAAAAAATATAGTGGTTTGTTGGGCCTATAAAATTTACTTTTTTCCCAGTTAAAAAATATACTATGTATTTCGTTATAAAATTTAAAAACTATGTATAATTATGATAGTAGTCTTATTATTCCACTTATCAATGGTCTTCCAAGTTCAGAAATAAAGTATTTTTATAGCAGTTTAATTGCCACCTAAAATATTTTTGACTGTTATACAGATCCAGATACATAGGAAAAGAATAGTATATATCCAAATATAAGTAATAAAATGTTATAATATTTATGTTTTACTAAAAAATAATTGCTATATCACCAGCATCAGTGGAAACGCGTAAAAAGTTTTAAATTTTACCAACATTATCTGGTTTGCTGGTAGCGTGGAAGTTCAAAATTAAATCTTAATCCAGGATGAGTATCCTATAAGTGGCTTGCTCCTAAATTTTTTCCAACTCTTTCTGATCGCAAATGAAGGTGTATTTCATCTAATTAATATTATCTCTACCCCTACTCCGTTAGTGTAAATAAATGCCTATGAAAAAAATATAGTGGTGTGTTGGGCCTCTAAAATTTACTTTTTTCCCAGTTAAAAATATACTATGTATTTCGTTATAAAATTTAAAAACTATGTATAATTATGATAGTAGTCTTATTACATCAATATAGAATTACATTGACCATAATTTTTTGTAAAAACAAACTTATTGAAAAATTAGTTTATAATAGCTCATTTTTAAAAGGTTATTTAGATCAGTCACCTTATTACCCATCCAGACAATCTACATCCTTTCACTACCATGGTAGGGACAAGAAAGATTTAATTTAGAGAAAATATACTAGAGTTTACGTGAAGGAAGGGTGGGAAGCCATAAAGGAATATTTCCCTTAGTACAGCAAACTGAAATTATATTTTTGACATCCGCATCATCGGAAAACTAGAGCAGAAGAAATAGATGGTTTAACCTACGTGACCACAGACTCACGTAGCAAAATGTGTTTTTAATATGACAATTTAATTTTATAAATTTAAAAAAACATAAATATTTTATCAATATATATTCATACTTTAATATTTTAATTATGAACAAAAGTTTACAAACTGCATTTAATATTTTATATTTTGGGGGATTAAGCGAAAATATTTTAAAAAGTATTGTTTGCCACCCATTGTCCCTTAAATACTTTGGAGAAGTAATTAAAGTACGTAATGTATATTTTGAGTCATTGTAGACATGTTTAATCAGTTTTTCACTTAAATTTTAGTACATTGGCCTCTATTTATAATTTACTATAAGAAATAATATTTTTTTAAAGTCCATATAGAAAACTTTTATTTTTGAACCATATGCGATGAAACATATCTTCAAAAGTGTAAGTTTATCACAAGTGTTTCTTCTTTTACTACCCGCCTCGGCGTGTTAGTTTCGTGTTTAGCTAGACTGCCGAGGACGAGGAGATTGAGATTTGAATATCACTCGGGTGAATTTGAGGTGATATCTATTAAATGGTTTTCTACTCTCTATCCACGCAAATGCAGGTTCACTTCCTCTGTTTTAACCTTTCCAATTCCTAACCAATTAGCGTAATCCTATATATTATTTCTGTTGTCAAAATCCCTTTTTCTCAACTAATACAAAGTTTACAGCGATGAATATTGTATATTTTGAATCATTGTAGACATGTTTAATCAGTTTTCCACTTAAATTTTAGTACATTGGCTTCTATTTATAATTTACTATAAGAAATAATATTTTTTTTAAGTCCTTATACAAAACTTTTATTTTTGAACCATATCCGATGAAACATATCTTCAAAAGTGTAAGTTTATTATAAGTGTTTCTTCTTTTACTACCCGCCTCGGTGCGTTAGCTAACGCGCTAGTTTCGTGTTTAGCTAGACTGCCGAGGACGAGGAGATTGAGATTTGAATCTCGCTCGGGTGAATTGGAGGTGATTTCTCTTAAATGGTTTTCTACTCTCTATCCACGCAAATGCAGGTTCACTTCCTATGTTTTAACCTTTCCAATTCCTAATTCAATTAGCGTAATCCTATATATTATTTCTGTTGTCAAAATCCCTTTTTCTCAACTAATACAAAGTTTACAGCGATGAATAAAGTATCAGTGGGTAGGATTTTTTACCGACTTCTGAGATAGCATACTAAATTTACGTTAAAACACTTTGTTTGTTTAAAATTTAATTTAGCAGAAAAATCTAACAATATTTTTGTATTAATTACAGAAAATAAATTCTCTTTGCTATTTTGTGTATACACTTCAATGGGTATTTAAATTCAACAACCCAACAAAAGAATAAATCTTTTATTTTGGGGTTAGGGGAAGGTTGAATGTGTGAAAGTTTCACAAGGGTTTACTAGTTAGTATTTAAGCGTATAACCCAAACATGTAGTAAGACGCTGTAATAAGTAAAATCTTCTTTTATATCTTATATTAGCAATGTAAAAATGTAAACTATATTTATTACACTTCAAATTGAAGTTTACCTACGAATTGTTGGATGTTTTCTAAATTTTAATGTTGAAAAAAAGTGTGTAGTTCCAACATACCATTAATAGTCACACTTACACACGGTCTAAGGTAGCAATCTTGAGATAAATTGAATTGCTGGTGATGTGAGGACAAATTAATAATCTATCATCACTGTGGTTTCTACATTCTCTTTCCAAGCTAATGTAGGAGCACTTATTTTAAAACCTTCCTCATCCCCTACCTTACATACTTAAACAACAAATGTATTGTTAACTGCATTGTTAGACACACACTCTAAACTTGAATCTTGTCTAGTCTGGTTGCCAGTGGCGTGGAGGTCAAGGCTCGAACCCATGCTGGGTGTACTAAGAGTGCTTTTTCCTAAATGGTTTACAAATTTCTTTCCACATAATTTCGATTATAATTGATCTAAATTTGACCTTCCCCGCCCCTAGTATATTAACGACATTAAATTAGGATATCCCTGATAGGTAGTAAAGTGAGCTTAAAAAAAAATATGTGCTACTACTAAGAGTGCTTTTTTCCTAAATGGTTTACAAATTTCTTTCCACATAATTTCGATTATATTTTATTTAAATTTGACCTTCCTCGCCCCTAATATATTAACGACATTAAATTAGGATATCCCTGATAGGTAGTAAAGTGAGCTTAAAAAAATATGTGCTACATGAAATAATAAAAAAATTATATACAATTTAAGAGCCCACCTCCCGGCTGATAAATTAGGATATCATATACACGATCACGATAAAACCAGAAATCCATCTAGATGCGTTTTTATGCTTTCTCCACTTAGCAACAGTTAAATTGGGATGTGCTTAGTAGTTTTTTTCATTTTTAAATAATTATGTTTTTATTTTGTTATGTTTTGAAAAAAATAAGGTAATACTGTTTTACCGGTAGGCCCTCTATGAATTTTACTGTTTTATAAAATAGAATGCAGAAAACAATACCACCATCAAAAGTGTGGTATAATTATTTCTCTAACTAAATTCTTAGTTATCCGTGGAGTGAGACAAATTCTAAAAAAAAAATAAAAAAATAGTAAAACATATCTTTGGACATAAATAGTTTTTCCTCTAAAGAGACTGCATCATACAGTAGCTATGATGTTTCAGACTTGACCCTTTGGATGAACTAAATGTACACGAGGTGTCCGTCCTCACCCAGCAATTTACTAACTTCATTCAAGGCCTCGTTCTGTTATTTTGAAAAGAAAATTTATATTCAATTTCCGATTTTTTACTATGTACTCTTCTCGCATTCATCGATGTAAATAACCGGGTGTTTTTGCCCCAATGGTAGCTGATCTAAAGAGGTTGAGTATGTTGACGGCATCTTCCAGAATATACTACTGTAAGTGTGAAATTAAGGATTCCAGATGCTAATCAGGTTCATCAAAGAAACTGGTTCTGTACAAGCAAAATATCTTGTAATTTAAAGAAACAAAAAAGTAGATCGCTTAACGCTAGGTTTCATTACGTGAAACCAGTAACAAGTTGTTTTTTCCCGCTGAGGCCTTTCAGCCTATGAGCACACATTAGCTGCTACGCTAGTGAATTTGGAATGAGGAAAGTATAACTTTTGAGGAAGTATACTCGCATTTTTTTGAAAGCAAAATGGGTAGCTATTTAGGAAAAACCCCACCCAAAATAGACCTAATAGGGATTTGGACTCCAGATCTCTCGGTCACCTTAAACCCAGTCAAGGAGAGGCTGTTGTGCAAACTTATTTACCATTCATGGCTTGGTTTGATAGTGTTGCACAACATTTTGAACAAAAAACGAAACATGCTTGAAATGGTTTGTGCTACGTAAAGTGTTGCGCAACAGTTGTAACAATGTCTGGGGTTGTTCGAGAAATGTTGCACAACTTGATATGATCGTTTAATGTTCAGATTTCATAAAGCCAACATCGTTAATTTTGTTCAAGGATGATTTCCATTGTTATATCAAATAAAGCATTCAGTCACTTTAATCTACGATCTTGTAAATTCTTGGAAATTGAAAACTGAAGTGCATTGAAAAAATTGCAACTAGGAGTAACGTGGCCCATTACGAAATAATTGAAATATTTAAGGAACCTCCAAGCTCACCGTTTTATATTTGCGTGTTTTATTATTACATCCAAAAAACATCCAATAAAATTATGTTTAAAAGTCTACTTTGGAAAATCTTCACACACTGCCACTTAACTCGGTCTGATGTTTCACAATCTTGTTGCACAGAGTGTGTGGTCAGATGTTGTGCAACTCTGTGTTTTGAAACATTGGCTTGCAAATATTTGTTTGATTGTGTATGGGCCTCTTTGAACATCGATGTAGGTAAAAACAAGTTTCTCATTAGAATTTAAACACATTATATTAGATTAATATTTTTTATAAATATATATACATATATAGAGAAAGAGAGAATAGAGAAAGACCCACTTCAGTGGTCACGTCGTCTAACGCGCGACTCTTGCAATAGACTAGATTGCCAATGATGGGAAGATCGAGGTTTTAATCTCGGTCGGGTGTACTGAGTTTTATTTTCAAAAGATTTTTCCCACCCATCCTCCACGCAAATGCGAGTACACTTCCTCTAAATACAACTCTTTAATCCCTAAAACTATTAGCGTAATTGGTACATGCACAAATAACTCGAACGGATAGTAAGCCGCAGCGCAAAAAATAGTAGAAAGATAGAAAATAAAGAGAGAATATATAGAGAGAGTGAGTAAATGTACTCTTAATTTGCATGGAGAGAGAGAGGGAAACAATTTAGAAAAATAAACCTGTCTTATCACTTTCCTGGGAAGTAAACCATGACCTACCCACCACTGGTAAAATAGACGAGCCTGACGTTTGTTCAATGTGCTCACTGATGAGGGTGGTTATAATGATGCGCTAGGAATAGTGTTTAGTAAAATATACCTACTAATATAATATTCTACTTTCAACATGGAAAAATAGCTGAACTATTATCATTATTAATTTATAAATATTGATACTTTCTATGAAAACTGATATCTAGAGATCACATGACTTTACGTTTGAATATATTAAATATAAATTTATACATTGCATAACTTTCAGATAACGTCCTTCTTATTGTGTTCTTACTTTGGTTGCAATAACTTTTCTCTTCAGAATTATTAGATAAAATCCAGTTTTTGTTATGAGTACACAGTGGGTACACAGTTTAAGGCGTGATGCAATATAGGTACTGGATTGCCAGTGACTGGGAGTATGAGGTTTTTAATCATGAATGGGTGTAATAAGGTTGGTTTTAGGCTACTCTCCTACCACACATATGAGGGTACATTTCCTTTCAATTATAACTTCCTCGTTCTTAGGTGTAGTTAAATATGTATGCATAGTAAGATGTGGCGAACTCTCATACAAAAGAACTCTTTTAATTATTTTAAGTTGGTGAAGGTATGATTTACTGTAACATACATTTTTATGTGCAGTATTAAGTAGGGGATATAGGGAACGCGTGGAAAGGTAAGTGCTCTTTCAATTTTTATAACAAAACATTTTTTGGCCAAAATAAGGAAAATATTGCTTCAGTACAAATATAAAAGTTTATTTTCTTAGCATGGTGACTTCAACAGTTATTGAAAATCTGTCATAAGCATAGCACCTAAGATGAAAAACTTAATAAATGAATAGGAAGGTTGTCATTAAATTTCAGGACACCCCTGACCAGATATTCAAGAATGGTTGAGGTCATCATGTAAATAAAATTAATATCTATGTTTCTAATGAAGCGATATTTTATTTTTTCTATAAAAAAGGTTTTGTTATAAAAACTGCATAAACACTGACCTATTCTCATCTTCCCTACAATCCCACCTTATATGACTTTCATGAAGTCAAATTAAAATAAAAAGAAAAGTGTTGAACAGGCACTAAAGTTACTACGCCTATTTTATTATATGAATACGTTAAGGTCATGTGATCTGAAGCTGTCACTTTTGATATATAATATCAATATCTATAGAATATTAGTGTATTAATATTTTATCAACGTTTGGCAACAAAAATACACGTTTGTATTTTCTAAGCTTTCATTTCTGCCAGAATCCTTCTATATTCATAACGTTCCAGGGACTCACATTTAATTATCTATAAAATATAATCTATATTATGAAGTACCAACTCACCCGCCTCAGTGGCGTAGTTAGCTAATACGCTAGTTTCGTGTTGAGCTAGCCTGCCAAGGATGGGGGAGATCGATTTTAGAATCTCGGGTCGGATGAACTGGAGGGGGCTTCTAAATGGTTTACCAATCTCCCTCCACGCAAATGCGGGTTCAGTTCCTCTAAATTCAACCTTACCGATCCCTAACCCATTAATGTAATTAGTACTTAAGCGTATAGCCCGAATAGGTAATAATAATAATAATAATAATAATAATAATAATAATAATAAAGTACCCATTCGACAACTTTACCGTTTTCTATAGAGTTATCTCCGTCGTTTTTTTATACATACTAATCTGACTCCATAATCTACACATGAACACAATGATTTTTTAACATGAATATTTAGTATCGAACCCCCAACACATCCTATAGACAAGATTATATTTTTTTACATTATTGCGATCGGATCTTGCGAAACATACATGAATAATATATTTTCAGAACGAGAAGTAAAACACTGTCTAAAGATTACTATGCCAGCAATTACGCGAGAAGGGTTATTAGTACCCTGCACCAGAGAAGCAATCATTATCTCTCCGATAGTGATGTATGCCTTGCGGGTAGGATAGTGCCTCGTCTAGTACAGGCAGGGACAGAACAAATAGACACCCGAACAACCATATGATTTTAAAACATCATCATTAGATAAGCCACCCACTTCGGTGGCCACATGGTCTTACGCGCTACTTTCACAATTGACAAGACTACCAATGACGGGTAGATTGATGTTCGAATCTTAGTCGGGTGTACTGAGGGTGGTTTTCCAAAATAGTTTTCCACCCTCCCTCCACGCAAATGTTGGTACACTTCCTATAGCTACAACCTTCTTAATTTCTGAAACCATTAGTGTAATTAGTAAGTAAGCGTACAACTCGAACGGAGAGTAAGACGCGTTGATAAAAAAATAATTTTATAGTAAATTTTATCTAATTTCATAATGATTTATAAATCTACCAGATATATTATTCCGTGTTCCTAGTTTTACTACCCATCTGGGCTATCGATAAATCTGCACTAATAGATTAGGGATGATAAAAGTTGATTTTAAATTAAATGTAACCCCACTTATGAAGGGAGGATGTAGAAAATAATTTTGTAAAAAAACACTTGAATACACTTGGAAAATCAAGGTAGATGAGATTGAAATTTAGTCCCATGCACATACAAGCATTAAACACAAAATTTAATGTAATTTATATTATATTGGTCATTTTAAACAAACTTTTTTCAAACCAAACGAAATATGCCTAAATGGTACTTTAATTTAGAGGTAAGAAAAATCTACTTGTTTAATTCAAGAAAACTAACTTAACAATTTATATTTCGTGACTGAAGTAGTCACAGTTCAAACTTTATTGTTTTATTAGGTGAATTATTATCAGAGATCACGAATTTACTATCATTAGTTTTAATATAAAGAAAATATTGTTCTTTTAAATCAGAAATAAGTATACACCTTTAAAACTCAAAGAAAAGGATTAATACAAATCTATTGCCTAAAAAGCCTTGCAGAACAAAGAGAAGGGTAGAAGACCTATTGAAAGACCAAGGACAAGATGGATGGACCAAGAGCAGAAGAACATGGAAGCTAAGGCCGGTGATAGACTGACGTTTTGGCCGCTGCGATATAAACGCCCTTCCTGACCAGGTCGCTCTAGTGTATTGCATTATTTAATATTAGAGGGTTTAAACTAGCGACACGAACGTGGCAACATTTTTGAAAACGTCAATGTGAGCGTTTCTTGAGCGTATTGACCCCTATCATATGAAACAATGCAATACACTAAAGCGATCTAGTCACGACCTTTGTGTCGCAGGGACCAAAACGTGACTAAAACGTCAGTCTGTAACTGGCCTAAAGCAGCGTACTGGAGACGCGTGGCTGAGGGAGAAGTTTGGAAAGATTGACAGGAATGGAAAAGGATGTGCAAGACGACTCGCAGATGCGGAAACGTCGAATTATTATGATGATAAACCTTATAATTTATTCCCAAAATAAATATTTTCTTTAAACTATTATCAGCTAATTAATACAATAATAATTACTATAATAAGAACATTTCTAATATTTTTAAATCATCCACTAGCAATTGGATTAATAAATTTTTTCAAACTATTTTAATCTGTTTGGTAATGGAAACAATTTTTTCAACTTTCTGATTCTCTTATATAACTTTCTTTGTATTTCTAGATGGAATATTAGTTTTATTTATTTATGTAAGAAGAGTTGTATCAAATAAAATATTTTCAATATCCTTATATATAATTCTAATTGCAATTATTACCTCAATTTCTAATATAAAGCAAAAACCGTGTCCTTCTTTCCTTCCAAATTCCTTCCGAATTCCTTCTGCATTAATTTATCTAACAATTCTGAACGTCCTAGAAATCTGAAATTTAGAAGGCATATAGAAGGACCCTTCTGTACAACCAAAAAATTCACAAAAAGGTAAATTTAATTATGGGGCACAGGGAATGAGGGCAATTGGAGGGTATGAAATAGAAAAATTCTATTGGGGAAGGTAGATAGTTAAATTTGGTAAAAAGATAGAGATATTACTCCAAATATTCAAACAAGTCTCAAAATTTTAAATTTAAAAGTTGATGTTGATGAAATGGGGAAAAGAGTATTCAAAATTTTCAAAACTACTTTAAAAGTGGTATAAAACTTAAACTCGGCAGGGAAGTTAATGAACCACTCCAAGTAACCAAAAAGTTTAATCATCTAATTTGTTTCATTGGAATCTGGGTAACTGGGAAGGAGGTGGGGGGCATAATAACAAAAAACCACAATTTTAGGTGAGACAGAAAACTAAAATTTGCCTGGAATGTAGTGGTATCTCTCCTAATACCTAAATAATTCTTAAATATTTGAAATTTTTAGGGGGAGTTGGCGAAATATAGGGGGAGAGGGTTTCCAATATTCCAAAACTTACATAAAAACTTCTTCGTAGTGTCGTAGAAGATATAGGTTATATTTGTCAGGAAGGTTTTAAAACCACTCTCAATATCATAAAAAAAAATCATAGACAAGTATTTAAAAATGGGAAGAATGAGAGCCCCCCCCCCAAATATAATACGTTCGCTTTGGAATAGCGGATCGTATTAGGTCAGAAACGTCGAAAATTAACATTTTTTTTCTCAAAAAATGTAAACTGTTACTGTGAAACTTTAATTTAGCGTACAAACGAACGGGTAGTAAGACGCAAAAAAAAAACTCTAATTGGTTTAAATTCTTTAATAAAACAATTGTTTTTACCGTGTCACTCCACTTTTTCTAGAACCTTGCCATGACATCGTTAGTACAGTAAATATTTCCAAGGCCATCTCTATATAAAAGTTTTGATTTCATTTCTAACGTTTACTTTTAATTATAAGATTATGTTTATTATCCATGCGTGTGCTACAATCGTTTGTTGTGTTCTGTTATTGAAGCCATTCTTGTTTGGTTTTTTTGATAATTATAGGATTTCAGATACATTGGATTGGATTTTGGATACAACATTAGAGTTAATTTTGGATACGACATTGGACTTAATTCAGATACGACATTGGGGTTTATTTTGGATACGAAATTGGACTTGGTATTGTTCTTGAATATAGCGTAATGATTTAAATTGTTTATTGTGGTTCATTGCGACCTATTTAATTACTATTGTTGGTATTTGGAATACATTGGATTGGGTATTGTTCTTTTATTTGGGTTATTGCGATTCATTATGACATATTTCATGTATATTTATTTGTATAGAATATATACTAACATGTCTGAGATTCTGAGGTGTAATGATATTTCGATACTCCACCATATTGATACTATGCTAGGGGATGGCTCATATCTGTTTCACTTACCTATTTGATCCATGGTAACATTCTAATTTCTGTGGATATCAAAGCGACCATCGTGTCTCTCGTCATAGCAAACTGGGAGTGCTTCAAGACCCTCACTTACTCTGATAACGGGAGCAATTTCCCATAAGAAAAGAGATACCGCGATGTCATGTTGAGCCCAGCAACGTATGGCCCCACCTGTGAGCTGATTGCAGCATGGGAACTCTACCTCTTCCAGTTTCAGGTCTATACTTTCTGAGGGAACTGCTTCAGTCCTTTACGGAGCAAGGAATGCCGATAAAAAAAACTTCGTTTCACTGATAAATCAAACCATAGTCACTTTGATACTTTAATGTATATGAAGTAAATAGTTTACTAATCTCTGAATCCCTTCCTGTCAGTCCAGTGGTTCAATTCCCTGTTTCAAAAATAGGAAGAACGATTAAGTTTAAACGAGGCAGACGTCCTAATATTAGGTCATTGGAGGAAGTGGGGAAAAATGTAGTAATAGAGATGAAACAAAAAATGTTAGAGATTGAGAGTAAGAGTAAGAAGGAAGCCATAAAGTGTGATACCGAAAATGAGAGAGATAGAAAGTTAAAGAATGATAGAAATAAAAAAAAGGAGGCTAAGGTGAATCATACTGCAGAGTAGAGATATGATAGAAAATTAAAGAATTATAAAAATAGAGTTAAGGAGGCTAAGGAGAATGATACTACAGAGAAAAGAAATAAAAAATTAAAGAAATATAGAAATAAAAAAGGAGGTTATGGAGAATGAAACTGTAGAGGAGAGAGATAAAAAATTAATAAATGATAGAAAGAGAAAGAAGGAGACTAAGGGGAATGAGGATGCAGAGGAGAGAGAAATAAAATTAACGAATGAGAGGAAGAGAAAGAAGGAGGCTAAGGAGACTGAGACTGCAGAGGAGAGTGATAGAAAAGTATTGTATGATAGGAAGAGAAAGAAGGAGACTAAGGAGAATGAGACTGCAGAGGAGAGAAATAAAAAGTTAACGAATGATAGGAAGAGAAAGAAGGGATCTAGGGAGAATGAGACAGAGCAGGAAAGAGAAAGGAGGTTACATGAGAGAAACCAAAGTGATGCTTCCATGAGAAGTCTTCCATTGAAAAACAAGAAATGAGTGGCTTTCAAATATGAGCGTAACATTATCTATAATGCAGATAAATTTGTCACCTTAGGAACTATGAAAATTGTTTGCCCCCATTGCAATGCCCTGAAATGGAAAGTAGAGCCTACTGGCCTGTACTGCCTTAAGGAAAAGATCAAACTTAAACCTTATAGGAAGAGAAAGAAGGGATCTAGGGAGAATGAGACAGAGCAGGAAAGAGAAAGGAGGTTACATGAGAGAAACCAAAGTGATGCTTCCATGAGAAGTCTTCCATTGAAAAACAAGAAATGAGTGGCTTTCAAATATGAGCGTAACATTATCTATAATGCAGATAAATTTGTCACCTTAGGAACTATGAAAATTGTTTGCCCCCATTGCAATGCCCTGAAATGGAAAGTAGAGCCTACTGGCCTGTACTGCCTTAAGGAAAAGATCAAACTTAAACCTTTGGTGGTCCCCTTGAGCGCCTGTACAGTTTGTTGATCCAAAATCATCCCCAGTCACATAACTTCTTAAATATTACTAGGAAATACAACTCAGCCTTCCAGATGAGTTTCTTTAGTTGTAATAAAGTAATTAAAGAGAGTAACTTTATGCCAACTCTTAAGGTGAAAGGACAGGTTTACCATTTATTGGGATCTCTTCTACCTGCAATCAAAGAAAATTCAAAATTCCTACAAATTTATTTCTTAGGGGATGAAGAAGCAGATATCAGATGCAAGAGAAACCCCTTTATAAATCCTAATATAGTTAAACATCTACAAACCATGCTTCACCAAAATAACAGTTACATAAAATTTTCAAGAGTGCAATAGAAAGTCAACAAACGGACAACTTCACAGTCATGATACAATCTGACAGAAAGTCTGACAATGCTCACATCGGTAGATTCAACTCTCCCAATGTTAATGAAGTTGTCATTTTAATCGATGGACAGGGTTTTCATAAAAGGGACACAGTTATGAAAACTGGGGACAATAGGCTGAAAAGAATTGTTGAAGCCCATATATCTTAGGACTCGCTCCAATACCCGATGCTTTTACCACGTGTCGAAGATGGTTATAACATTTTTTAAAGCATAGCGATGGCAAGAAAAAAGTATCCGCCATAAATTTTTATGCATACAGAGTTTTTATGAGAAGAAATTAATTCAACCATTTGCATCACTTCCGACAACTTTTCAATCAGTTCTTGATAGATATGTATCCCAAGATCAAGACTGAACTACTTAACTTCATACGACACGATCAATCAAAGCTCGGGTTAGAGGACTACATTCATCTTAGAGATGCGATCAGCAGTGACGGCAGCATTCATGATGTTGAACAACTATTCGTTCTTCCTTCTTCTTTCACAGGAGGACCCCAATACATGCATGAGAAATTCCAAGATGCTCTAACGTGTGTCCTAAACTATGGAAAGTCTCATTTGTTCATAACTTTTACATGCAACCCCAAATGGGAAGATATAGCCAAAGAGATTTTTGCTGAACAGAAACCCCACGACAGACACGATATTGTTTCACGAGTATTCAATTTGAAAGTTAAGGCAATGATGAAGCTGCTGACTATGATATTTTTGGTCCCATTAAACGTCACATTTACTCTATCGAATGGCAGAAGAGAGGCCTTCCTCATGTCCATTTGCTCATTTGGTTATAAAATATTATTGAACCAAAACTCATTGACTCCATCATCTCAGCCGAACTGCCAGACCCCCAGATAGACCCTGTTCTCTTTGACATTATATCTTCAAACATGATTCATGAACCCTGTGGAATTCTGAAATCACCTTGTATTAAAGATGGCAAGTGGCAAGAGATATCCCAAACCCTTTGTCAAAGATACTCAGACAGGAAGTGACGGATACCCTACATATAGAAGAGGGAGCCCCTAGCTAAGTGGAGTTTCTTTTCAAATGTCAACAAAACAAGGTCCCCTAACAATTGACAACAGGTGGGTGATCCCTAATTTCCCAGTGCTCTGCAGGACATTCAAGGCCCATATCAATTTTGAGTTTTGCAATTTAGTCAAATCCATCAACTATGTATGCAAGTATGTAAATAATAGTAGTTATCAAGCCACATTCACAATTGAAAATGAGATAGACTAGATTTTGAAGTATCAGACTGGCCGATACGTTAGAATATCTGAGGCAGTCTGGAGGATACTATCATTTCCAATAAATGACAGGAACCCTACTATTGAGCAAATGGCAGTTCATTTGGAAAATGGTCAAAGGGCTTATTTCAACTCCGATGATGTTCACCTTGATGGACCTCCCACTACCACAATAACAGCTTTCTACGAGCTATGTCATGAGGATGACTCTGCTAAGACTCTTCTTTACAATGAGGTTCCACATTACTACACATGGAATAACAAAAGTTTCTCACGGCGTAAACAAGGAACTTTCGTTGATGGTTTTCCAGAGATCAGAAAGAGCAATGCTATTGGAAGAGTGTACACAGTTCATCCGAGCAACGCCAAGTGTTACTTTCTTCGCCTGTTACTCCATCACGTGAAAGGTCTCACTTCCTTCGAATCACTTAAAACGGTCAATGGTCATGTTCACCCTGATTACCAATAAGCCTGCAAAGCTCATGATCTTCTGGAGAATGACTGACACTGGCAACAATCTGTCCGAAGCTGCTGTCAGCGATTCCCCACAGAGATTAAGGGAGTTGTTTGTTGTTATGTTGGTCTTTTGTGAATTCTCATACCCACTGCAGTAGTGGCTTGATCATAGAGATGGACTATCTGAAGACATCCTTCAGAAAGCACAACTTCCAGGCCTTACAGTCACCTTCAATGATGAAATAAACAACATAGGTTTAATTATTTTGGAAGATAAATTATCTGCAATGGCAGACAAGCGTTTAGATGTTTATGGCCTCCCATTACCAAACAGGTGTGATTCAGGAGTAACAGGATATATTTATCTACTGGAAAAGAGTTTTATGATTCAGTCAACTTGTTTACCTTGCTCAGCAAAAATGAAGGTTTACTGGTAGGAGAATAAAAATTAGTTTATCATAACATACTTGAGAGGTTCACTAAGTATTTAGATAATTTGTTCTTTTTTGACGCTCCCAGAGGTACTGGTAAGAATTTCCTGCTAAAATATTCTCGCCAAAATATGGTCAACAGGCAAAATCGCTTTGGTAGAAGCTTCCTCAGGCATTGAGGCTCATTACTTCAAGGAGGTAGAACTGCAGATTCCACTTTCAAGTTACCCATAAACTTAACTTACACAG
This sequence comes from Timema bartmani, assembly GCA_902151455.1. Classification (NCBI taxonomy): domain Eukaryota; kingdom Metazoa; phylum Arthropoda; class Insecta; order Phasmatodea; family Timematidae; genus Timema; species Timema bartmani. The sequence goes on along the minus strand of CABFWB010000414.1, from coordinate 25,718 downwards.
AAAACCATATATGCAACATCAATAAGGGCACTGTTCATATTAGGGTACTGAGGGAATGCGTTTTGATCGTGTGGGATGAGTGTGCAATAGTACATAAGGCATTCTTCGAAGCTTTAGACAGAACACTAAGGGATATCTGGACCAATGATATACTCATGGGAGGGGTTACAATAGTAATGTCCAGTGACTTTAGACAAACACTTCCAGTTGTTTCTAAAGGCACCAGGGCGGATGAGGTCAAAGCTTCTGTAAGAATCTCTTTAATTTGGACGCAAGTTTATAAGCTCAAATTATCTGTGAACATTCAGGTCCATTTGAAGGGTGACCATTCGGCCAGTAAATTTTCCGACAAGCTTTTTCAAATTGTGAAAGGGGATCTAAAGGAGCTAGACAACAAGGTGGACATTCCATCACACCTAGGAACTACTGTTAATACTTTGGATGAACTTGTTAAAATATACCCAAACATGGCAAATTTGAAGAAAAAGAGCATACATTGGTTTTGTGAATGAGACATCCCAGCTTCTAAAAACCAATATGTTTATAACATTAATTCAAAGATGATGGGCTTGTTTGAAGCCGAAGAGAAAACTTACCTTTCTATTGATCGGATGGGGGAATAAAATGATTATGTTACTTAACTACCCTGTTGAATTTTTAAATTCGTTAAATCCCACGGGAATGCCCCCACATAAATTATACTTAAAAATTGATACCCCCATAATGTGTCTTAGAAATTTGATTACACCTAAACTCTGCAATGGCACTCGGCTGTAAGTGAAAGCCATCATGAGAAATATTATATAAGCCGTCATCCTCACAGTCATTGACAAAAGATAATGTCTTTACATCCCCCGAATACCTTTCATACCAAGTGATTATCCCTTCCAGTTCAAGAGGTTAGAGTTCCCAGTCAAAGTTTATATGAAAAAAAAAAGTTTTACTGTATAAATACTTTACAATAAGGTTTAGTACGAGAGGAGATTTGTTTTTATAATAAAATTAGAGGCTTCAATAACGGATAGGGTGCTGAGCTTTTGACATATTAGTCCTTTTGTCAATCCCCATTGACTGAGTGGGAACTGGTTATGTTATAAAGCGCTTATCATTTTCTCCAAGGAATACTAGTGTACCTCAATTTTATTACAAAAGAACATTTGATAGCTAAAAAAATTTCTAGATATACTTTCACGTATTCATAATTGAAGACCCGCGATATGCAAATGTCACTTTAGATAGATACTCTCAATACCTATATAATGGCTCTAATAATTAGGTTTTCAATGTTGATTTAAAAAATATATTACATTTTTATTTTCTAATAGGTGATCCAAATATTAATTCGTAAGAAAATCAGAGTGTATAAATCCTCTAACTTAGTGGTTCCCGATATGTGGTCTTTGTGTAGACACTTTTTTATTGGTGGGAAGTGGGGATCAGGGGCGTTTGAAAATCATATGTGAAACGGTATTTAATTTGCTCAATAGGACGTGTCTTGCAAGTGAATGTTGATATATTTATTTTTTTATCTAAGAAGCAGGGTAACTACACCTTCTGACAGCTCTGGATTGTCCTACCAAGAAGTGTAATTATGCCTCTAAATCTATATCTCTTAGCGAGTGTTTATTCTCATCTTTGATGATTTAAAAATTAAAACTAGAAATATATTTTGTTTTCAAATTAATCCCCTATTGAAACTGATTAACTTTCGTAACTAAAGAAAAATCATTAATTTTCTCACTTTGTTTTTAGTACCAAAATATATAGCAGTCAAAGCAGCCAATAAAACAAAGGACAAAATGGCCTACCAGATGAATTTCTATAGTTTAGTCTTTTGATTTTTTTCTTCTACTCATAATAACAAAGTTATCATCAAAAATATATTATATTTTCTCTTTTTACGGTTTGAATAACTACTAAACAATATTATAGAATCATCTTCATCTTTTTTTGAATTCATATTGTTCCCAGTCTGTGGCCTGGATCAGTTTTTTATTCAAGTCATATATTTTTCCACAACCATCTGGATAGGCCTGTCGTAGCTACACATGCCTTTTAATTTAATTTAAGACTAGGACAGGCACAAAATCCAGTCTCCGGCCCTTAATTTATCAATGTGAAAGGGTAAACCCATATTTCACTAATCATAAACTTTTCGGTCGTGCTGGGAATTGGACCTGGAGCTCTTAGCTCAGAAGATAGACACGCTACCAACTGAGCTAAGGCATTCGATATTCATGTTAATCTCTTGAATGAAATTTATTTATCTTTTGTTTAAGAAATTAAAATCATACATATTATTGGTTTTTCAAGGAATTGAATATTTAAACATATAAACAACAAATCATATTATGTTTTTATAATGATTGATTACAAGCCATACTCTAAGGCTTTACGTGTTTTTTTATCATAGCTTATTAAATTGTAATGTGTTTAGTTTACACTTACAAGGTTTATTCAACCTAATTTATATGCTCTAAAATCTTTAAAATGTTATCTTTGTGTACGCATATTTTTTGTTTATTAATGTATAAAATTCAATAAGGCTTTGTTAAATTTTGCTTTTATTATCATTGGCTAATTTCTCTTAATATTATATTGTAAATCTCTCCTTACTAATATTTACATATCTTCATACAAATATTTTAATTATTTAATGTATTATATTATTTTGTAAAATAGTATGTTTTTTAAAAAGCATCAAGTCTATAAATGTTCTTTTGTTTTAATTATTACAAGAGATTTACTTAATATACCACAATAGGTAGTAACTTAAAATAAAATCTTACACCAACAACTAGTCTACATATAAGTTCACCATAGACCAGTAAAAATTACGATTATAAGACAAACTCTGTGTTGACATTAATAAATATACTCTCTTGATACTAGGACAAACTCTTAAACCAATTATTATTTATTTTGATCCCACTAGGTTGCACACCGTAATATTCAAAAGCTATAATTATTAGTATCTACAAGAGCTTGATCACCAGGACTGGCCTTGAAAATTTAAGTAGTTCTTCTGCCTGTTAGTATTGTGACAGGAGACCAAAAAAAACATATGAGAATTTTTCAAGATCAATTTGAGAGAAGCCCGCTTTAGTGTCCACGTAGTCTAACGCGCTACTTTCGCAGTACACTAAACTGCTAATGATGGGGAGATCAAGGTTCGAGTCTCAGTCGGGTGTACTGGGGGTAGTATTTTTCAAAGGGTTTTCCACTCTACACCTAAATGATTGTATACTTTTTCTAAATCCAACCAACCTCATTCCCATCACATTAGTAGGCCTACATATGTCCCAACATTTACTTAACAACTAAAGAGCTATCAATGTCTCATTTATTCTTAAACTTGTTAAATGATAATAATTTAGAGTGAAATTGGCTAAACAGCTTCCACTTCCTTAATGTTTAGCAGAATAATAAAATAAAATATAAGATTTAGTACCGCCACAATGTGATGTGTGTGTATATATATATATATAGAGAGAGAGAGAGAGAGAAAGAGAGAGAGAGAGAGAGAGAGAAAGAAAGAGAGATGGAGTAAGGATGGGACTTTTATCTAATTTATTCTTGCCTAAGCTCAGGTTTGAGGGATGTGTTGCCTTTGCAGTGACTTTATCGTGTATAGCCACTACTTTGTTAAAAGCGAAAAGACTAGCAAATGCGGCTTTTTTCTAGTGACTAAATTGCCGTGTACACCATATCCAAACATAGTTTCACACCAAAATCACTGCAAAGATTATATTTTATATTATTAAATGAGAATATTACAATGTCTCATAAGACCGCAATATAAGGTCTAGATGGAATGTTGAGAGATCTTAGAGGCAGCAATATGCTCTTAGGAGGCTTCTCACCGTATTGCTGTCAGAAGACTTCCAACAAATAGTAACTAGAGCTGACAAAACCAACGCCTGCCTGAGATAATCCTTCAAATGCCCAGACGCTGTGAATATTTTCCTACTAACCAACATTTGCATTCGTGAGAAAAAAACTGGAGCTATTTGTCGATAAATTGTTGAAACTCTGCTATGGAATCTTCGCAGAGCAAGATGGCAAAGGTGTTCTTGAATAACTCCCAGATATGCTTTTGTAGTCAAGGATATCCAGAAATCAGTCCACTTTATTCATTCCAATATACGTTTTCTGTAAAACAAACCTATTTTTTTAGTTCCAGGATCAAGCTATTTTCGCTCCAATAATGAATAAAAAGATCAGATTTTTGACCTTATTTTAAACCAGTTCGATGCGCCATCCTGCACTTAAGTGTCAACAGACACTACCCTGTCCAATTTTTAAATTAACCTTAGTCTAGTTGGCTTACCTATCCACCCTGTTCGATTAATATTTGCGCACCTAACAGTTTGCTACGTAATATGAACCCACTTAAACCGCGTGATAGAACCCTCTTACATGTAAAAGGCTGCAAAACTTTTCATGGGGGCGACTGTCATGACAGGCTTCACTTCAGGAGAGTGGGTCTTGAAATCCATGAATACCCATGATTCCATCAGACCTGCTCTTCCAGTTTAAATACATTCAATTTCCTATCAAGGTTTTCCATGCGATAACCATCAACACAGTGCGAGGACAAACCCTTAAGGTTGCAGGCGTTGATCTCCGCGGCGAGTAAACAGGGACAACTATATGTGACGTTTTCCAGTGAAAGTTTTAGCAGCAACCGGTAATGGTCACTCCTGATGTTATAACCGCTAACGTCGTTTATAAATAGGCCTCGAATTAAATTTTGTTACTTTATTTACTTCAATTAGTACAAATAATCTGTGTGTCTAATCTTAAAATAGAAATAATTACATTACATTGAATTATTTTACTCTAAAGATACATCTTTTATCAACTCCAAAGTTTTCATCAACATAATATCTACCTAATACTTAATGTGATTTTTTTCTCTGTGCGGGAAATTAAAAATGTTATGATTATAATCGTTATTTCTTTAATGAAGATATTTTAAAACCAACATGAAAGCGATCGAATCTGCGGGCAAAGGCTATTTCATATATATATGAATACAAAGTGTTTTATTGATCGGTCCTACTTTTTCCATGTTTTTAATTTCACTAGCCTCTTGGAATATCCACAAATATGGGTTTAATGGGGTAAGAATGAGTAAGGTAGAATTTGGAGTAAACATACCCTTATCTGCGTAGGGGTGGAAGCAAGCCTTCAGAGAAAACCGGCTTAGTACACTCACCAGCAATTTTAACCCTAAATTCCCACCACCTTAAAACTAGGTATGTAAGACTACCACATAGTTTGCCCCATTGGAATTAATCCTGGACTTCTTTGTCAGCGGTGACCTTACTCAGTAAAAGTCTAACGTCTTGGAAAGAGTGGGTTTTAATAGGGCTAATATTTATGCTCAAGGGTGCCACCTTTGTCTGTGAGAAAGTATCAATCGTTGTTAATCTACACGGCTTAACAATACAATGGAATGTGTTGGTTTCTGAAACTACGTCTTTATTCAGTCTAAGTGCATACTCCCTTTCACCCTTCAGCTACAACCACAATTTGTCATATCACTAAGAAAGAGGTAAAATAAAACTATGAAACTTCATATATTAAGGTAAAGAGAAGATTTCATTACTAGTTATCAAATAACTTAATTTCTTTTGTGGGCCTATAAAAATTACTTTATTTAACAAGAGCCCTTTTTCATCAAGGTTAGTCTCATAGCTCCACAAATATGCTTAAAATCTCGTTTGAAATGAGTTAATGTCACATTTTTACTTATTGTATTAATAAAACTCTAACTATAGTGTTGCCAAGGAAAAAAAGAGTTATTTTATAATATTTCGACTTTATTTGGTAGTATACGGTACTTTGAAATAACCTAATGTATAATTAAATATTTTGTTAGAGCTAAACGTAAGTGGAATAATTTTTCACTTACCGAGTTGGACTCCTTAAGTATGATTGTAAGCTGTAGCGTTATAGTGTTTATTTGGTAAGAAAGTGAAAATAAAATACCCAACTTAAATTATGTTTATCACATGCACTAATTATTTCCTGATTAACTTGGGTTGTATAGGAAGCCCACATTCGAATACCAACAATGATTTAAAGTCGCAAGAATTTTGTATTCTAAAAATATATTATATGATTTATTAAGTTTAAAGTGCATCTAAAAATCTGTCCAAGTATTCCAATAGTACTCCCATAGAGATTATTGTATAGGCTATCTTTACATTACTAATAAAACGGACTAAGAATATAAATAGACATACAATTGAATTTTTTTCACCATCATTGTGGAAACATCAGTTTCCAGTTTTCAAATAACGGTATTCCTATGAAAAACAGACTTTAGCTACGTGTTATAACAGCCATTGGGGTTTAATCGAAGGAATAAAGGTTGTTCAGGGTAAAAAAAAATGTAGTCGAGTTAAACCAGTATATGAAAGCCCTTTCTCAAGCCAGCTGGTTGGATTCGAAACCTGACCCACGTGTTAGTGTCCAGCTTATTAAATGTGCTACCAGTTGGTAACGGTTGTTGAAGAGGCTGTGGGAAACATAATTATATCTAGGGTATAAATGTAAAATGTGCTTGGCATATGAACATCGAGGAAAGATTGGTAGGCCTAAGCGTGGAGCGGGTGGTCTTCCTTTGGAGATTTTATCATTATTTTGGTTTTTTATTTAGTCTGAACTTTTTGTATGCCATATGTATTTTTTCTCACCCAGGCTATAAAATGTAGCATAGTTTAAAGGCATAAATAGAGATACATATATTTTAAAGTGACGGGTGTGCATTCAACTAGAGAGCTAAATGAATTTACATAAGACTATTTTTTTTAAATCAACACATCTTACTACCTGTTCCGATAATACGCATATATGGGAATTACTCTAATGGGGTTGGGATGAGGAAGCATTTTAAAAGTAATCCACCAGCATTTGCTTAGAAGAAGAGTAGGAAATCATTTAGGAAAAAATCACCCTCAGTAGAACCGACTGGGATTCAAACTCCAATCTCCTCGTCATTAGAAGGCCAGTCTAGCACGAGTGTGACGCATTAGATCATTTGGCTATTGAAGCTGGTATTAGGCAGTTTGGGATGGCTTAAAATAGTCCCAGCCCTCCAAAAATATGGGGGGATCTAGTACCCCCTGCTACACATCTACGGAGCCCGTGCCTTTGTTATCAAGCTACTAAAATACTAATTTGAACTAAAGCTTTCTTCCCTTAGTTGTGAAATTGTGAAAATATCATCCCTCCAGAAGTTTGGCGTTTGGTTCTGTTCAACTGACCCAGCCAACTCTCAGTAGTGTTCCGTTCAACTGGTAGCTTGAGGTGATGCTGGAGGGATGATGTTTTGTCAAACAGGAAGTTGGCCTGACAAATCACTTCTACTATTTCCTTTCGATCCACAGATGGTTACCATTACAAGCAGTGTCAGATTAAATTAAATGTTAAGTATGTGAGGGTCTTGAGGTGGCATACATTGTGGAAGGCCCCCATAAACCCATTTAAATTACAACATAGCGTGTCTGAGGAATGGAAAAAAAATAAAGCAACTTTTTGATATTATACAATCGCTAGGATGAAAACTTGTAAATAATCAACGAGGGCCTTCCAGGTAAATTTTTCAGTGTCGGCAGGATTTTTATTTTTAATTTAAACTGCACACTCATCAAATTGTTTTTACTTAATTATTTAATACAGGAAGAACATTAGTGTAGCCACAAGACAAGAAATGATCCACAATAGGAAATTAGTGCTAATGTTTCTTTCCTTGTGGGGATTTGTTTGGGCCCCTGTCAGTGGGGACCCCGAGGCCTGTCTGTAGAGGCCCTAGGGTGATCGCCCCGATAACCTCCCCCCTGCCCCATAAATCCAGCGCTGATTATTAGTGTTGCCAAACTTGCTTTTTATTTATTCAGAGTAGATAATCAAATACCCACTAGTAGGATTGCTAACTTTTATGAATAAAACCTTATTTTTTTCTAGCCGGTAAAAACTACTTTGTTTGAGTGTTTTTAAACTGTTTTATTGATGTTAAAGTAATCTAGGTGCGATATATACCACAACTTTGCTATAAATGTACAAATTTGATATCTAGAAAAAATACTGGATCTACTTTCACGTGTTCATACCTCAAATCATGTGGTAGGCCTACTTGGCTTTCACTTTTGATAGATTGTCAGTCTTGTCTTTTCTGGTTTGCTGATCATTAGAGGGTCGGAGTTTAAACCATGGCTGCGTACTGAGTTTTTTATTTCCTAAATAGTGTCTTCTATTACCCCCTAAACCCCCTCACTATCTCTTCACAAAATTCGGTTTATTTCTCCTAAGTTTTATATACCTTATTCTTAAAATATTAACTCAATTAGCAAATGATTGGTGAAAAATAATAATAATATGTTTTCAAATTATTTTTTCAAACTCTTTTAACAAATAAAGATGTTTAAATGTGTATTTATTTGAAAGACAAGGTATTCGCTATTTGGTTTTCAAATGGATGAATATTAATATAACTTCTGTGCATGCGTCTCTACTTAAATTTCGCTGAAAGCAAGGACCTATGATAAAGTATGTACTAGCCTATAGTTGTTTGTCCTGCTAAAAATCACCTTAATAGTTGATAGTACACATTTTAAAATAGTTTAATCGAACTGTATTGATTACGGCAACATGGACCTTGTGTGCGGGTTATAGGACTCCGATAAATTAAGTCAAGTTATTGAGTAATAATACAAAAATAAATCACATTATTAATACATTCTGAGGTTCTGGATGAATCCTCAATACACGCATAGCTCAAAAAATACATGTTAATATTACATTCTTTGGTTCTGGTTGAATCCTCAAAACATGCATGGCTCAAAAAAATAGCTTAACTTAGGAAAGCTAGAAGCAGAAAACATTTTGAAAAATTATCCTTAATAAAGTCGTTAGGGATTCGAACCTAAGCCTCCCACTCACTCGCAAATCAGTCTAGAGTACAAAATTTCAGTCCAGATAAACTTTCCCACTAGCATGGGTGCTGTTTTTTTCGATGTATTTTCTAGATAGTTATAGCTCAAAAAAATGTTTGGGATGTTTCAAAATACACGTTACGTATTTAATTTCTGCATTCACAAATAATTTTCTTAAAGTGATTTTTACTTTTGTTGGTATCACAAAACAAGAATGTAAACATAAATCAAGTGAATACGAGTTGAATACGTTTCATAGTCGCTACTTCACTATTAATTATTTCTCGCTAGTTTCCAGCATTATTCAATTACAAGTTTTCCTATTGAATCAAGTACAAAAACATTGTCGGTGTAGATGAGACAAGATATCGTTCATAGTACCTACAATCTCAATTATGTTTCAAATAAAACTTTAAATTATTTTCTAAGGGATTCAATAGTAAAATAATTTCTGGTCATCTCCTATTGGAGGACCTCATAATGATCCCCCAAAAAATAGAATCTTCTCTTCAATCCCCTCTTTAAGAAAATGAATATAATAATATGCGCATGACTCTGCATGCACCCATACAGGCATCCATTTATATATATATATATATATTCAAAATAAAGTAAAGCCCGTAGCGTGGTCCTTGAAATAGCTGTGATAGAATTTTAACGAGGGATGTGGTTCAGTTTAAGAATCAAACTACAAAATTCTCTCCTTATCTTCATGAATTATTTAAAGTTCTGTGTCAAATATTATAATAAAATATACCAAAGAAAGATATTTAAATCTTTTACCATACTTCCATTAACATTTATCATATTTTACCCAAAGTGAATTCAACAAATAAAATATAATATATTGGTTCAAGTGCGATATAAGATTATAAATCACATCTTGGTTATCTAAAATTTTATTCTGACTCTGCCAACGTTTACAGGATTGCCCATAAAAGGCGGTTTTTTATTGCTTATCCAGTTGCCTTGCCTAAAGGAAAGAGCAATATGGGAGATCATTCTAAAAATAGCACTGTTATAAATATATTTGTTATATCTTTACGTTAGTAAAAGTATTTTTTATGCAGATTGAATTTACTCTGCTCGTCGTAAAAGCATTTAGAATGTGATATATAATTCAATTAATTGGTGAACGGGTAAGACATGCAATAGCAAAAAACAACCTTATAAAATTTGCACTTTTCTGAATGTGAGCAGGATTTATGATTTTATTTTTATTTTAGACTACCACGAGTTCACGGTATCACTGTTAACATTCATATTACCCACTTATTTGACCACATGGTCTAAGGCGTCACTTTCGCAGAAGACTAGTCTAACCATGACGAGGCTATTGGGGCTCAAATCGCAATTGGTTGTATTGAGCTGGTTAATCCTTAAACTTTCTCTAGATTATACCTTACTAATCCCCAGCCCATTTTTAAACACGAGGATAGTCCAGACTGTTACAATGACGCAAAGGAAAAGAATATATACCGTCCAAAATTAATCCCAACTATTCATATTGGTAGTTGTAGGTCCTACAAGGAACCATGATATGTGGAATACTAGCTGTACAACACTTTTTAAAGAAGGCTCAAATTTGAAACTATTATTATTACTCCAGTTTATATTTTACATGTATAATAGATTTTTTAAATCCATGGGTCTACATATAAACGTCTTTTAAAATATTATTTTAGATGGCATCTTTTGAGTGAAAAATTAATTAAAAAGTTTATATAAAAAATTTAAAGATATATTTTTTACAAATACTTGAATTATTTTACAACCTACATATCATATTTAACAATTAATATAAATTTGTATCATAAACTAGATATAGTAGAAGGGTTCACAACATCTTAAAAAACCTTTATATTTGTAAATCTAGTTGCAAATTGCGTTGTAATCCTTTAACGTTCTTGACCACAGCATCGGATTTAAACCTAAAAATTAGGTTTTTATTCAGGCAAATGGCAGGAGACTTGTGACTAAAAATTCGTTTTTAATAACAAGTGTACGAGTTGATTTTTTTTTTCTTTTTTTTTCAAAATCCAAATCTTGACT
>CABFWB010000414.1:0-14715 GCA_902151455.1 Timema bartmani | reverse complement strand
AAATTTTTTTTTTTAATATGTGACCCTACTTGTACCATAAATGGGTTTTAGTAACGATTCTTCTAATTCACTTTTTTAGATCAAAATCCAAAAACCTAATCCTTAAAAATGCATCTATAACATAAGTGTTCAGCTTTAGAACTTGGTATTAATTTTCTTCCCCAGTAGTTTAGTTTAATTTCAATGTGAATACAAATTCAAACATTGTTTAGTCTCCTTTGCTTTTGACAGGGAATAATGATAAGTAGGTATTAAATTTTTAGAATATAGGCAGTTTCTAAAAATATATATGTAATAAATTCTGAGCTATAGTTTTCAATTATTGTAAAATCCAAGCAGAGTAGGACCTAATTATTTTCAAAGCACATAAAATTAAAAACTATGACTATTATTTTTAATATTTGAATCCGAACTTTTTATAACGCTTTATCATTTATTTATGCTTCGAAATTTTATATATTCTAAGATTTTATGAATTTAGAGTTACTTTTTAAGTACTTGTGCTTGAGTACTTTTAGCACTTGACCGTCTCAACCTTCCCAGCCAACCAAAGCCAGATTTCTTCACCACACCATTGCCCACGAGTAATTTGTCCAAGTCCCTGGTTGAACTAGTTGGAACTCGAGTGTACCCTGGGGCAAACTACTCCTGCTCGTCAACTCGGAGGAGGCTTAATTACCATCATTAAAACCACAACACGAGGAACTACTTTGGCCAGGATGTAGGTGCGATATTCACTTCTATATTACCTCCCTTTAGACGAGCCGGCGTTTATGTAAAAAATAAAATTATAATAATGGGAGTTAAGTAACCACATTTTAGATGGCTAGTAGGCCTAAGTACGTACACGTAACTATTTATGAAACAAAATAAATTTTGTAATTTGTTTCATACTTCGTAGTATAGTGCGTGCATAGTTTAAAAAAATACATATTATCTACATGTTTTTTCAAATGGTAGATTTTGATTCAAATTAAAGAAAGTTGTTTTATTTAGGAAAGACTATATTGAATATTGAAAATCTTTAATTTAATGATCTATTAGATAAATAGTTGATTCAATATTTAAATTAATTATTGATATTATGTACTAGTAGTGGTTGTAAAATTTGTTTATGAACTTTATTTTGGAAATTACATAAAAATAAAAGATAATTTCTAGGTGAGGTGATAAATGTATACACAAATATTACATAAGTTAAGCACGTTTACATTAAAAGTTAACAAAAACTTATTTTTAAACATTTTTATTTTATTTTGTTAATCGTTGCTTGAATAATTTTTTTTTTTATGAATTGTATACCTTGTTTTTGAATTTATTATGAATTTTTCCAATGATAAACTGCACCTTTCCTTCATTGTGTATAACTTTTTATGTTTGAGAGTGCTTTCAGCATTTTGCCATCTTCAGTCAACCTAATCAACAGAGTTAATGAGTTTCGTTTGTGGGCTAACAAAATTTAATAATTTTATTTTTATTGTTAGCATGTGTTAGCTTATATAATATTATTGAATATATTTATAACCTACCTTAAAACTGTTAATCATATTTTTTGATTTTCAAAGAAATCTCAAGCTTAAATTTTATTCTATTGACATATTGACATCAAAACACAATGTATCATTTGATTTAAAGTTGTCATAATCTAAATTTGCCTATGTTAAAATGTTTCAAAACCACTATTTTTATGTTCTATTTACACGTGTATCAAAGGGGCACTAACATATTATTCTAAGCCCTAAGGCTGTGGTTCCTAAAAGGTGGACCGTGGAACCCAGGGGGTCCACGACAATCACAAAAATTTAACAAAATTAAAAATCAAAATAATAATTAAATAACAATAGGCCTAATATTAATCAATAAAAATCTTCTCCTCCTCTTCACCCACCTGCGCAGTGCTACATGAACAACAAGTATAGAAATAGACTTGACATGGAGTTGGATTTTCGAGTCGACGTGTCCAGCCTTCAACCTGATCTTCAAGAAGTAATGGGGAAAAAGAAGAGGTTTCACTTATCTCACGAATACTAGACCCAAATAAATATATTAGAACTTTTTCATAATTAATAAATTTTCTTGTGGGCTTAACTAATATTTTTAGTGTTTACTATTACTAGTATATTCATTATTATTACAACTAGAGTTAGTGTAAAAATAAAAGTATGTAAAAACACATTTGACTCGGATTTACTGTGACATATTCTCAGTTTTGTAGGTTTTCGTACATAAATTATTAATATGGGGGGGCAGGAGGAGTGCTATTTTCTATACATAAAATAGATTGGATTATAATTATTAGAAAAAACGGGGGTTCCTCCAATTTCAAAGAGCCTCTAGGGGGGGTCTTGACTTGTTGGTAATTAGGAACCCCTGCCTTAAGGTATCAGGACAAGGAGGGGGGGCTTAAAATAGTTGCAGCCGTTTTAGCGTGAAGAAAGTATTTTAAAATCACAATAATAAATGCATGTGAGAAACCACGCATCTTGAAGAAAGCTTGAACAATGGTTTTTAGCACTGCATTTTACTATTCATTCGGGTCATATTCTCATGTACTAATTATCTTAATAAGCTAGGGATGAGGTAGGTTGAATTTAGAGGAAGTTTACCCGCATTTGCTGGAAGATAGAGAGAGGGAAACTATTTAGGAAAACCCTTCTTAGTACACCCGACCGGGATTGAACACCAATCCCCCCGTTATCAGTAGTCTAGTCTATTGTACGAGTAGCGCCCTAGACCATGTGTCCACCTAAGTGGGTAATAATTAATGGTTCATGAATAGCGAAGCTTGGGAGTTCAATATTATCTATAGGTTATGTATATATCTGAATTAATTATCAAATTCGTAAATTTTAAATTTACACTTAGATATGGGAATTGAACCATGTTCCTTGGCTTTGCTCAAATCGTACAATCATTTACACTTACTTCCATATTATTCCCTTTCATGTACAATTTTCACTTTACTAACGGCTCTGCCTTAAAGAGACGGGGACGTGAATCATTTTCCTGTACTCCCCATCATATTGTAGGCATGCCAGACCTCCACCGTGGTTCGGATTCCACGTTAAACTCTAGGTCCTCCATTTCATCTCACAATCACCCTACCATTACACATTAGCGTAAGTGCGTATAACCCGAACGGGTAGTAAGACGCGGTGCTAATGATGATGATAATAATAATAATAATAATAATAATAATAATAATAATAATAATAATAATAATAATAGCTTATGCCAAAATAATTATTAATTCATAAGCTCAATACTATTGTAAAAGAGTAAGCCTACTAAAATTCTCTATATATATGACTAATGGTTTATTTGTAGAAAATTATTTTCAAATTAAATCCAATGGAATTAAAAGATATATTTTTATAGACAAACCATTAGTCATATATATGTATATCACAGTTAATCAGTTCATGGTTAAGTGTATTAGGGATGCGTGTGAGGACGTGGTTGGTGTGCAATTGGACAATGTGATTGTGAGGGTGCTGTTATATGCCTGAGAAGGAAAGTGACTTGCAGGAGGGATTAAATCTTTTGAATGTGGCTACAGACAAAATGGATCTTCGTATAAGTGTATCCAAAACTAAGTTATTGGTTTTTTTTATAAGAATGGATCAGGAAATGATTGTCAACTTAGTATAGATGGAAAACCGTTAGAACAAGTGAATGAATTGTGTATCTGGGCAAAATGTTTTGTTAAAATGGAAGGTAAAATCGATAGACGGGTGAATGCATCTCAGAGAGTAGTTTGATGTATATAGACTATTTCAAAGAATGAGGTAATATCAAAAGAGGCAAAGATAGCAGTATACAGAAGTATGTTAACACCAACGTTGTTTTACGGATGTGAAGCGTGTGTTTGTCAGGAGAAACACAAGAGCATGGTGAATGCGGTTGGAATGAAATATTTAAGAAATGTTTGTGTAAAAACTTTTATGGACAGGCTCAGTAATTAATGGGTGCTGAAGGAGTGTGGTTTTAAAGGGAATCCAATAGATCATTGTGAAAGAAGTGTCTTACGGTGGTTTGGGCATATTGAGAGGATGAGTGTGGACTGAGTGACGAAACAAATATATTAAGGTAAAGTGTGTGGATTAAAAGGAAAGTATAGGCCATGAAAGACGTGGCTAAATGTTGTAGATGAATATGTGAAAAAGAGAAACATTAAGAGTTTTAACAATAAAAGAGCATGTATGTATGACTCGGTGTATGGATGTTGTTGAAGCGAAGGAAGTATGCAAGGATAGGGAATTTTAGAGAAAGTTAGTGGGGTTAGATTAAGTATGGAGTTGTTTTGGAGCTATATTCACAATTCTTTTCTTAACCCGTAAGGTAATGGCGTGATTAGGTATGTATATATGAATGTATCAGTTAACAATATTATAATATCCTTAAACTGCTCGTCAATAGGTGTCTGATGGCTTAAACAAATGAACCAAATCATAGTGTCTGCGAGGGTTATATATTATATTATATTACTACACAATATAATACAGAGTTACTGCACCTAACTTATCCTTATATTGAGGCAGTCCACACTGCATGTTCGTCCACCGTAATCGAGACTTGATTATCCTAAAAACGTCTTTTGATGAATACAGGGTATGTAACTCATCATTATGAACTCTCTTTCGATACCTTCTAGCCTTATCTCTCTTTTGGACTAAATATTTTCCTAAGCACTTTGTCTTAATTTTTTTTGTACACCCATAGAACACACCCATAGAATACAACCGGTAAAATTAAGACTAAATATATTTCTAAAGTGAATATTAGAAAAATACAGGGAGATTACAATGTGGTAAACTATATTCATTCCACCTAGCTGAGATTCAAACTAGGTCCAATTAAGATATAGCTGGCCAGAGTACATCTAACTGGCCGGTAGGAACACCATTTAACCTAACATAGTGATTACTTTAGAATATGATATTAAAATATTTTAAATATTTAAATTAGGATTTGTTGTTAGAATATTTGCTTGAAACAAAAAGATGGTTAGTAAATCATGTGTTTTAAATGATCCATTATCACATAAAATAAACACTTTAAAGTATTTTTAATTTTAAAAGGCTTTATGATCCAAACGAAGGTTTTAACAACAAACAGACGTTAATCGGTGGCTACTTAGGGAAGGGCATTAACCTCTTCTGGTTTGATTTGGTTGTGATTGTAAGGCTGAATTTTGAATCCCGGCTGGGTGTACTGACGCTGTTATTTAATAAATGGCTCTCTACTTTAACTTCACATTGATTTGGGTACATTTCTTATAAAGTTACCAAACCAACTCTACCTAATTAATGTACATAATTATCTGAATAGCCTGGATGTGGAGTGCCAAATTGAAAATGTAATTAATAAACCGTACTTATGCCCTTATTTTCATGAAGAGAGAGTAGGAAAAAATCTAAGCAAAATTGTCCATCACACATGGCCTGTATTCGGTCACCGACAAACTAGACCAGATAATATTTAGTTAGCATGCCCACCAATGTGGAGTTTACTATAAAACAATGTCAATGGTATTTTAAATTTCTTAGTGTTACACTTGGATCCCCTCAAGATTATTATGTCTTGGCTTATGTTAAGTTAAATATTAATTTGAGTATTGTTCATGAAACGGCCATATGTAATAAACGACAATTACTCCATTTTACATGGGAAATAAAAAACCTTTCTACTTTTCTAGCCAAAGAGAATGGTGTCCCATTGAAATACACAT
This sequence comes from Timema bartmani, assembly GCA_902151455.1. NCBI lineage: Eukaryota > Metazoa > Arthropoda > Insecta > Phasmatodea > Timematidae > Timema > Timema bartmani. Next base: position 8,984 of record CABFWB010000414.1, on the reverse strand, counting down.
TATCAATATGTCTTAATCCTTAATTAAGTGGGATCCAACATTTTGTTTCTTTCAAAAATAAAATAGACATTTTTGAGGAATATGAGATTTTAACATAAAGGGTAGAGATGTAACCCAGAAGTTTAAAAAAGTTGATATCTCAATTTATCAAATTTGCAATTTTATGAAAGATATAGTTTTTTTTAAGAGTTTGCGTTAAATACCTGGAATAAAATATAAACTTATCTAATTTATCTCTCTAAAAATTTCCTTTGAAAAAGAGTTTTACTATTTGTTTAAAGGCCCCGTATTTCATTCTAAAAATAAGTACGATGACTTTTAAACGTGAATTATTGGTATTCGATTACCGACTGTAAAATCGGGACTTACAGGGAGTTGATTGGTTTCATACTTCATTAAAACAAGGACACAAAAGTGTTAGTTTTTAAATAAAGCACACAAAAGTCACAGAATCAAATTTGTGTTTTTGTTATGTTTATTTAGGTCAGCGTGTATATAAAGATCTAATAAGTCTAGAAGACTTGAGCAAGTTTCGTGAAAAGTATGTATAAAAAACAGTATAATTTATATAATGTAGTGGATATTTAATTTAATATACAGTAGAAATACCTCTGACTCAATTTAACGGATGGCTGCTATCCAGAAATTTCCTCTCAAGCAAGTAACGTTGTAAAAATAATTGGGATCACTGCTCTTACGTGGACAGAGTGGAATAAATAAAGAAGATCCATAAATTGTTAGTCGTTAGTATAAGACATAAAGTATGATCTATCAATTATTTATCGCTCTTTCTTTTTTATAATCTCAAATTCATCATATCTTAATGAGCCTGTAATTAAAATATTCAAGCTCCTAGAGATGAATTTAATGAAAAAAGAAAATGAAAATATAAAGCAGAACCATCGCACGCTAATCAATAAGGAAGGGTTAGCCCAAAAATAATTCCCCAACATTTTGGCGACTTACGACGATCCGACAGTCTTTGATGGTTCATAAATATCTTGTTGTTGGCCACCACCTGGAAGGCAACATAGTTTCTTGGCCTTTCTTATTTAAGACAGGATAAAAACGAGACCACTCATAAAATATAAAGAAGGTTTTTTTAAAAAATAGGAACATATCTTATAATATTTCAACAGAACCTAAGGGAATGATTGTGGTTAGAAGAGGTTAATTTAATTGAGAGAAAAAAAAGATAGATCACCACAGGAAGTGGTTTGAAGTAATAGCTGCAAATATAATTGGAAGTTATTACTGAATGCACAATAGTGTCATATTTTTTATTAGGGAAAGTGTTATAAAACTCATACGAATTTAAATTTTAATTAGTAATAAGATCCTTGCATTTTAGAAAACATTCGAAAAGGAGTGGTTATAATTAAAAGTTAAAACCTAGATAGATTGATCTAGAAATATATATATATATATATATATTTAGATTAAAACAAATTTCTCTTTTATTTTAACAAGACTTTTAATATTCATAAACTTGTGTTTCATATGTTTGTGAAAATAATAATATTAATATTATGAACCCGACTATCACAATAAGTACTTTGGCCAATCATATGAAAGAAAATGTTTAAAAAAATACAGGACTATTGACAGTAAGGGGATTAGGTTGGTTTATGCATGATAGGAAGCAAAGCGGTGAATGCATACTTAAAGTTAACTGGCAGCCAGTCTTAACTATGACGTTAAACCATATAGCTTTACTTAAAGGAGCGGGTAGGAACATTTTCTTACTTTTAGTCTTAAAGAAGATGTAATATTAATTTGTTTATTTAAGTTGTAGCTGCTACTAGTGCTATCAACTAGGTATAACAACACCATGATCACGCAATTATTCAAACATTTAAGAATAAAATACTAAACATGTCCACGTTTTATTCTTCTTTTGCTTTTATTATCAAATATTTCAATCATTATTTATTTATGATCTTTCACTTATGAGGAATTATTATAGTTAATAAATTAATCACTATATTTATTTGATTAAACATATTTTTTTTAAATGTTGGAATCTTTAGTAGTTAACTACATTATGACAAGAGTAGAATACTTTATTTTCCTTTATTATGTTTCACTTATATTATTCTTTTGTGGTAAGTATAAAATTAAAATTAAAGAACAGTATCTAAATAAATAGCTTACTTGTAATTATAAACGAACCAAACACTTAAGGCTATTGGTAGACATGGCGTGCTTCCAAAACATTACTCATAATAGAGAAATACAGATCTTGAAATCCTGGAGTCCAAATACTAAATTACAAACTGCTTTTGTTCCCTGCCTAATCGTTCACAGTTCAAGTAGTAAATAAAGAAACAAAAGAAATAAAAGAAGCACTAACCGTGATCTGCAGTTTAAAAAAAGGGGCGTGCGCTCTTTTTTAAACGCCATTTAAATGGTTCACTTCAGAAAAGACCTAAGTCAAGTATTGTCCTTGAAATAAAAATAAATACGAACAACATTTCATTAGAAATATAACAACCAAATATTATATATTACAAACATAATATATTGGTGAGTTCCTTTGTTTTTTATTTTTCAACACTGATTAAATTCTAACTATAAAATTTTAAATTCTTAAATATACTATCACTTATGCTCTTTTTGAAAAATCTCTCTTTATATTCTCCTACAGCTGCGGCGATAAAATACCAATTGGCATTTATTACAATATTTAGTGGTACTTCTTTTCCGGGTGAACTCCCTCCCGCTACCTCAACCCCCGGGTACTCCTCTGAGGTGAATAAATTATCCATTTCTGTGTTTTATCATTGATACCAACCCACTACGCCTTCTCAAAAACTTAAAGTCATATCTAAGTAGTATAGTAAATTTAACACATAAGTGAGCATTACACACCTAATAAACTACGAGTACATACATATTTTGGATTGAATTCTATAAGCTTAAAAATTATAACTCTTCCTATGATTAGTAAACTCTTTAATAAACCAGAGACAACCAAAGTTTGGGTTTCTATTTATGTCAACTTGTCTGTTTCGTATCATAAATATTACTATGAAATGTTTTAATAGCTCATTTTACATGCATTAGTCTAAATAATTATATAATTATACGAGTAAAATGCTGAAAAAGATGGTTAACTTAGAAAAGCCAAATTTATTATTAAATATTCAACCCTTTAACTACGCCACTGTTTATGCAACCTAAAACGTTAGACTCACAATAGACTTAATCGCTGTTGACAAGAAAGTTGATGTTCGAATCTAGGTTGGTTGCATCAGATATGATTTTATACTTTTGATTTATTACTGTTGATTTACCCTCCTCTCTACACGCTAATGTAGCACAACTTCCTAAAAAAATATGTTCCTCATCCATATTGTTTGTCTTCAACCATTAGAAGTAAGTTTTTTTTAAGAACTGAACTTTCTTAATTACTTATTATTTCATCAAACGACTTAGAACTTATTCAATTCTATAAAAAAACACAGAACCTAATCTCCCGTTCATTTATTCATCATTGAAAATAATAAGGTACAGGGAGCTCATAAGAAAGAACGCCTGAGACTGTATGGCCACGTGATGAGGATGGAAAAGGTAGGAATCTCAAGGATAACGTTGGAGATTAACATAAAGGGAAAATACCATAATAGTGACAAATAAAGACATGGGAGTAGCAGATACCAGCAAGCATGCGAGTGAAAGGAGAAAAAGGGAAACAAATAAAGGAAGAATAGTTGTGAAAGGAAAGAGGAAGAAGAAGCTACTTTATTAAGCTGACTCGTTAACTATGATGATGATGAATAAATCAAATAAGCCCCAGTTTCATCAATATGAGCTCCTTTCATCAGAGTTAAAAATTGAAGTGGGGCCCTTAGATGTGTTACCAAACGAACTAATATGCTGAACTATTGGATGGATAAAAAGGATCGGCTATAAATAAAGGGTTGATAAAATAAATTTATCTATTTTGTATATCACTTACATCAGCCACAGCTTTTAACCACTTCTATAGCCTTTTTTTTTTATTAACGCATCTTAATACCTGTTCAGGTNAGTCAATTTATTTGTTTTATTTTCATCGCGTCTTACAACCCATTGGGGCTATACGCTATGCTAATATCCTATGGATGAGGAAGGTTGAATTTAGAGGAAGTGTGCCTACACTAGCTTAGAATGAGAGTAGAAAACCATTTAGGAAAAACTACCCCAAGTACAGCCAACCAATAATTTAACCCTGATCTCCCCATCAACGGCAGACCAGGGTCCTCAATTATTTTTTTATGTGGGTCCGTTTTATAAACTTGACATACTTCTGAGGTCCGGCAAAACCGTAACAGTGACTCAAGTTCAAGCCCTATAGGACTACACTAATTCAAAAACGTGATTTTCTTTCCTTTTAGTTATTTTACTTATTTATTATTGCTAGCCTTCCATGTCTACTACCCGCCTACCACCGAAATAGTATAATGTCTTCTGTTTATCGCTATCTCGTCAAGATCCTTAAAAATGTGTCTGCGGTCCGGGCGTGGACCGCGACCCGCCATTTGGTAATCACTGAGCTAGACCACGCGGTAACTAAAGCGGGTACCAATTGCTTGCTCCAGTTCTTATTAAGGATCCCCCTTTTTGACGCTCGGTTGTGGAAAACATTATACGCTGGGGTCACGATCAATGTAATAGCTTATAGCGTAACAGAACGATGACGTATATTTTATCTAAGTATTTTTCAAAGGAACCATCATTACGATGCGATCCACTTCAGTGGTCGCATGATCAAAGGCGTCACTCTTGAAATAGGCTAGATGACTGATTACGGGGAGATCGGCGTTTGAATTCCACTGTGGTAGACTCTGGTGGTTTTCCTAAAGTGTCTTCCACTCTACTTCCACGCAATTGCGGGTACACATCCTATAAATTTAACCTTACTCAGCCCTAATATATTAGCGTAATTAGTACATAATCTTATAACCCGAACATAAGCCGCAGTGCTAAAAGTACGATAGGCATTACATAAAGTTAAATGTGTTTTGATTGAGTTTGTTACATAAAATTACATATACATTAAGGAATACTTAACACATATTATTTTTATTTATGTTGCGTGGACGTTACGAGAAGGTTAAAAGTTATAGTAAACCCATTACTAGCCAAGCTTGGGAATCACCATAAGATGATTTGCTTTATTTAACTTTTCTCTAAAATAATACTAAAACACATAATCCTTTTGTGATTTTTCTTTCAAATTATTAAGGTTTTACTTTTTGATATGATGGTTGGAAACTGCTTCCAAGACACATAAAAATTGCTCAATATCAGAGAATATGGTGAGGATTTTTAGGACTACGCAAAATTAAATTTAGAACTTCACAACTATTTTACTAAAATACAATTTTAAGATAAAAAGCTAGATGCCATTGCAAATACTAAGGTATACTCATAAGATAAAAATATGTTATTAATGGATTTTAAGAACTGTCAATACTAAGATCTACATTATAAGATTAAATAATGAAAGGTTATATAAATATATACTTTTTATCTTGTTTATATTTTACTAACCATTTTTAAAACTACACAAAATTGCAGAGGTTTTTTTTTAAGTGTACATTCTTTGTAGAACTGCCAGTTAAATTATCCAGTTCTTAATGTCTCTATTAATTTTTGGAGATTCCTTTAGGAGAGGTGTGTAAAATTGTTGGAGACTACCAATATATTTATTAGATAAATGACAACCCTTTGCCTCATACGGTAGCTATACATCTACCAAACCAAAAGCTTCTGGTTCAATTTCCAGCATTATCCAAAACACTTTCAGTGGTAACAATTTTAATTTGTCTTTAACGGTTAGGAGTTTACAGATGGACGTTTGCGTGCGTTGTTTATCCTAGAACTAAGTATTTTAAGTTATATGCTGATTTAATTAGTCAATTAAACACATGTTACGCTGTACTAAAATTTGCCTGAGTATTGGTGGCTAGAGGAAAATTTATTCCTAGCCCTATAAGTGGTTTTTTTTTGCATCAACCTTGCAAATATTACAAATATGATGTAAATTGACACATTATTTAAATTGACAAAATATAATTGCCCACGTGTATGAATATGGGACTGTATTTAGAAGCTTGTAAACTAATATTAATTTACAAAGATTCTTCCAACGAGCTAGACTAGTGTAATACATCCCAGGTACTCCTTTTGTCTGTTTTTTTCAACCCATCTCAAAATGTTTTTAAATACATAATATAAAATCTTATATTCCTGATTTGCATCATCAAAATTCCCGCGTGACAAAAGCAGGTTCAGTCATCTAACTAACTATTTTGCAAACATGTTCTTTGTATTTAAAAAGTGCTATTAACATTTACCGTAACATTATTTTGCTTATATCTTGCTGAACTATGCGTATCGGCGTACGAGTCAATAAAGTTTAGGGTCACACTAAGAGAGACCAATTCACTGGACACAAAATAATCTTAGCCCCTGTGAGATATACTTCCCAATGTGAATCCACGCTGTTTGGGAGGTCTAGACTCTAACGCTCAATCTATCACTTTGAACACACCTAAAAAACTAGTAATAAAAAAAGTCCTATCTAATCCAATTGTTGGACGTCTGAACGTATGCAGCCCGCTGGACATAACGGGTATGTAGAACTAAAATTGCACACCTTCACATGCTTGAACTCTCCTAGGAGTGTTTAAGAAAGTCAAGTGAGACGTCAAGAAATGGCATATATAGGCATATAATTACAGGTAAGAAATTATAGTAGCGTTCGAGTTGAACGACTTCTGCGAAATTATGTGTGTGCCTTTGATCTATCTATTCAAGAAATGTTTTCTCAACTTACTACGGTGTTTTATGAGGACACTTATAATATGTTTTTGCTATAACTATGTTATTAAAAGGAAGAGTGTAGGCTACAGCTCATAAAATTTATAAACGTTTTATATAATAAAAACATGACTTTATAATTTTACAGTATAAAAAAGTTAGAAGTTTCAAAGAAGGCTTTAGATCAACTAGTACGCTATTTCTATGATCCGTGAATTATATAATTCATCAAATACGCTGGTCATCCATTCTTGAGACATGTTTTAGTCATTTGATTCTATAATATTTTACTTTTCCTTAACCTGAAGTTCTTTATTTTCTATTTTTCATTGTGAATTACACTAATTTCCTAAAAAAAATTAAGAAAATCTGTTTGGAAGTTGTTTTCTGAAAGTTAATATTATCTCGTAGCAAAATGTTGTATACTTTCAACCGAATTGCTCTTTGTATTTGATTTGTTTCTAGAACGTTATTTATTAAGTCTAGATTTTTTTGAGCTTGGAAAGTTTGTATTGAACTTCTTTTTCACCACCGTATTATACATGACATCAAAGATAATTGAACATATTCGCTTGTTATAAATTAGCTGTGTACATGTTATTGTCCTAATAAACCCCTTGTCTTGGATTTTAGCAAGAAATTTTCATTTCAAAATATTTTAAAGTATTAGTCAATGTGTAAATTTCCCTATGGAGGATGTCTTCTGAATCAGAAATGATTATTTGATCATCAGCATACAAAAATGGTTTAATCTTTGTGTTAGGGCCCACTTAAAATCCAGATTTGTTTACTGTATTTTATATTTAATTGAATGAATTAATTCATTTTTAAACACGATAAAACATTTAGGAAAAGAGGCTTTTCCTGTCTGACTCCTTTGGGTATTTACTTTAGGTCTGCGAATGTATTATTAATTTATTTTTATTGATCGTGTATATATATATATATAATATTTTGTAAAAATATTATTTATATATATATATATATTATTTTGTAAAAATAGATTTGGTATATTTCTCTCTTCTTATATATATATATATATTATTTTGTAAAAATAATATATATATATATATTATTTTGTAAAAATAGATTTGGTATATTTCTCTCTTCTATGAATTTGAATGTTTCACAACAATATAAATTAGGAGCAGGGAAGTTTTATGGAGTAGTGGCAGTATTGCGGAACTCAAGATTCTTTTAATGTAAAATGTCTCATATCAAACGTTTTAAACGTGTATTAATAACGATGTTTCTCAACATTAGCAATGCAGTTCACTCAAATACGATGTCCAAAGTATAGCCCTTCACTCCATCGGACGACACTCACGTGGCAGTAAAATGTTTTCCGTTCCCTCTTCGAAAAGGAACTCGATCCAGGGGTGGAACTCAATCAAATATAGTTTTTGTCAATAAAATAAAATCGTTTTCAATAAAGTTAAACGTAACATTTTAAAATAATTTTCACCCTTTTTTGGTTTTGATGCTTCAGAGCAAGCATTTCATTAAACATACTGCAAGGTTAGGGTGATATATTCTTTCAAGTAAGCGCCACCATAAGATTCTCGACTGTAATATTTATTCTGAAGATTAAAAGTATCTAAAACAATTTTAATTTTCTTATGCTGCTGAGAGTGACGCTGTTATAAAATTATATATGTGAGAAAATCTAAATATATGTTTCTAATAATATTTACTTTTATATCAGAATTGTAAAATCTCACGTAAAACGTCGTTGAAAATGGGTTAATTTTACATATTTATGATATTTTATTTTTTTAAATTTTTTTAAAATATAAGGTGTTTTAATCATATATTGGCAAGTTGGTAGGTTCATTCTCATTTTAGCGTGAGTCATCTATCTATTTGATAAAAAAAAGTGTATATTCTTGTATTTGTAAATAAGAAAAAAAAACTTTATACTCCATAACGTAAGATTTATGGATGTCTCCAAAACTTTCCAGCTCTGTGGTAAGCCGTTTCTTTAGGAAATGTTTTCCTTAGATAACTTTAGATTTAAATCAGTTTATTTAATTATATTGCGAGGTGACCTGGTGGTCTAGGGGTAAGGTGTCAGATTTCTGCGCTGAGGGTCCAGGGTTCAATCCTCGGTCCCAGCACAGATTTATCTGATTGCCAAACCCTTCATTCACCTCTGACAAGATGTGTATTAATCA
>CABFWB010000413.1:298612-312735 GCA_902151455.1 Timema bartmani | reverse complement strand
TTGCTTATGAGAATTATTCTAATTTCACCCAAGAAGTATCCTGCCAAAGTTTGATGCAATGTTTTAGAAACACGTTGTATTTCTATCAAATCCAAGAAATCTGCATTTGTGTTCATATGGTATGAGCTGTCCTGGTCTCGTAATATACTTAATTACCGGTGATTGGATTGTCTAGGATCGAGTGTCGTCCATGTGAATCAAATTATTTTCACGTTAATTAACACTAAGAGTGTTTTCATACACTAATCACACTAATATGTATGTGTTTACTTCATCTTTGCCCCTTAAGTTTGGAGTGTAAAGTGTGCGAGAAATGGTTAGTGTATTTGCCGTTTTTATAGAAAAACTTTTTTTGGTCATAATAAACAAAATATTGCCTAAGCATATTAATTAGAATTTAAATTTCTTCACATGGTGATATCCACAGTTTTGAATTAATATCTAACATGAGCATGGCATAAAATGTGAAACTTTTTAAATGAATAGAAAAAGTTAAGGATTGGTCAACCAGGGAGCGGACGTTGTACTCTGTAATATTGCGTCATCCTGGTTAAACAGAAGGCGGCCTATCGCATCGAATCAGTTTAGTTCTCGACGGACAGATGAGCAGTTGTGAACTTACACATAGCTCGCGGTGGACTGGAGGCAGAAAAATGACTGATTAAACAGAAAAATTAATTGATTTTGTGCAGGAATGCTTTTTTTTGTATGATAAGCGTCATCCAGACTACAAAGATATAGTGAATAAACAAAAGCGTGGAGATTTATTGTGAATAAACTTCATCAATAAAGTAAGTTAATTTATTTAAATATATCTAATCAATATTATCATAAATTATTTCAAAATTCATACAAAACATTACAAAAAATGAATCGTTAAAATTATAATAAAAATATAATACTAGTAAAGGAATTCACGGTTGGATCCTGGTTTATATTTTGTTCTATGTTGCAGGTATTTTTTGTAGTTTCCAAACAATTTTATCAAACGAATTTAATGAAACATCGGTTCGTTGAAAGACGTTTTTTATTAACATCTTTTGGGAACTACGTTCCCCTCTTCAAAATAAGGTCGTGGTTGATTATTTTAACCTTAATGTTTAGCTTTAATTTTAAAATTTTAAACCATCAACGTTAAAATAATCAACCACGAGCTTACTTTGAAGAGGTAAACGGATTTCCCGAAACATGTAAATAAATAACTTTTCTCAACGAACCAATGTTTCATTGAATTCGTTTAGTGAATTTCGTTGGAAGCTCCAAAAAACTTACAATAAAAAAGTATAATGTTCGTAAAATGTTTAACATAATGATTCGTGAACATAGTTGTTTTTATGAATTATTTATTAACTTAATTATTCATTAAACAGTTGAATTAATGAACGAGATAGTTTCGTACAGCATGGGCAGCATCACTTGATCTTTCTCTCAATCGAGTAGAGGGGGAGAAAGCATTTGTGTGTGCTGATTCGTGGTGTTTTCTGATAAATTTATCTCATCATTAGTGACATTTTCTGTGTTAGTTCTAGTAAAATTGTGATGGCAACATGCAACTTTGACAACGTGAACAGCAGTATTAACATCACTCTAGATAGGTTTCAAAAGTACACGCCACTTCTGAGATAAAATTCCAACGGCATTTTAAACGAAACGTCAAGCTCTGCAATGTCGTTTATTGAAATCTACTTTTTATAAACTATCAACGACTGCATTTCTTGGGAAAGGACGCATTAAATACGTTTGTAGCTTAAACTCTTCATCACCTACAAACACATGAAGGACGGGGTTATCTGTCCAGTTGTAATGGCTTTGGAGGCAAAATTGTTTTGTTATCAACGAAATCGTGATAGAAGGATGAATTAACTTTCAAATATGGTGATATCACTGTGCCACCCATAACTACCTATATCAACAACAATAAAATGGTAGTAAGGATCAACTATGACCAAGAGAACATTCGAAAAAAGGTTTTATAAAAAAATTATTTGAACCAGTCTTATTAGGGCATTTAATTTCCACGTGTTTCCCATCTATGCTCCCTATGCAGTTGGGAAAGTTATATCGTTCTCTAAACCCAACTTCAGATTTCCTCCAAACCTCCTCCGTTTGTAGTGGCCAAGTACAGCAGTTGTAGAACATTCCATATCTCAACGCATACTTCTTTAACTATGGTGGAAACAGTAGTGCGCCCAACATTAAAGGAGAAATTAAGAGTGTAATGGGAATTACCTGTATCCAAATACCTGAAGCAATGAACATTTAAAGCATAAACAACAAATAATAAACAAAAAAATTAAAGCAAAAATATTAAAACAAAAAATTATCACTTAGGTTAACTTATATTTTTAAATTATCTATTATTGTTTTCTTTCTTTTAAAATGACTGTTTTATTCAGTTTTCTACTGGTGAATCTGTGAAGCTCAATTGTAAAAATTTGAGGGATTCATATGTGAAGTATCTCAAGTTATTGAAGGGATCCACTGGTTCGGCGTAGAAGTTCAAAAATTGGCCCTGGGCTGCAAATTTGGAGTGCCTTCAAGAAATAGTTTCTTTGCGGCCAACTTCGTCAAACGAACCACAGTCCAGTGAAACAGAAGTTGTTCACGTGGACGAGAATAGTGACGAGGATGTTTGTGCGACAGATGATTTCCAAAAATGCCACTGCCTACGAGAAAAACTTAAGCCAAAGGAGATCATCACGGATGTTGATAAGATTTTAAATTATATAGAAAACAAAAAGGAGAACTAAGAGAAGATAAACCTCAACCGTATCGACTACCATTTCTTGAGTTATACGGAGACGTTTAACAAATTTTCATCTAGAACACAAGCTGTCATAAAAATGGAGATAGACCAAATGTTTGGCTGGTCATAACTTCGTGCTATGGATGCTGAAACTCCACCCCCATCCTCTACGTTAAATTTAAGTATTTCATCCTGGCAAACCACTCCAAACTATATTGATAATTCTTCCGAGTGAGTGAATCACACTGATCTTAACCATACAAACAGTCCATACTTGGATTCCGTGCATCCTCAACAGATTCAGCAAAAGGGTGTTCCGAAAATTTCACAGGAGATATAGCAGGAGCTTCACTGTAAAAACCTGTTTACTTGATTTTAAAATTAATCAAAATAAATGTACGATTTTGTCAAAGATAATTGAAAAAATATAAAAACTAATTTTAATTACCTCAAGCAGATTGATAGCCTTACTTCATCCCAATGAGTTTCCTCTAGTTAGTGGTCTGTTTTGATATTTTATGTTCTAGGAGAGTATGTAAGCTCTCAAATTGTTCTTGATACATTTGAAAATATGTGAAAAACCATTCTTCAAATGAATTAAATTCACAGTACAGACGGTGAAACTCTCCAAACTACTATATTTTTTCATTTATTTCATGCATCTATTTTATTTTCGTCTTGCTTGTCTTAAAGCGAAGAGAAGAAGAAATTAATCTTCGTTGTAGGAGCTGATGGACATGTTGATCAAAACAAAAAAGGAAAACACGAGTTCAAGAAAGAAAAAAATGGAATGAAGTCGGTTAAATATCATGCAGTACGCACTTGGTTGAGACTGCTTTCACACTGGTTTGCCCTGACTTGTCCGCATTCTGTTTAACTACCCCAGTCCGCGACGGACGGTCATTTCATCCGCGCGGACAGTCCGGTTCTAGTTTGACCGAAGCTAATGCTGCGCCTACCATGTTTGGATTAATTGTAGAATTTAATTTTTTGTTTGAAAAACAAAGGTTTACAATATTTTCCTTAAATAAAAATGTTTCACAGATTTATTTAAGTTTAAATGTCTTTGCATAAAAAACTTCAGGTTTATATATTTATGAAAATAAATTAGAAGGTTTTCAACATTATATTTTCTATATTAAATTAATTGAAAGTTTTAGGAATCACATACATTTTCCCACAAATAATAAATTAAAAAATTGGTGTAGAAATATAGAACTATGACACCCACGTGTCTGCCTTGTAAATCTCAACTCTGGCCCTTAATGTCTGACATCAAATTTAATCTATGAATATTTATTTTTTCCGAAAGATTTAAATCACCCAAAATCCATACGAATGCAGGACTTTATTTATTAGTTTCTCTTCTCATCTTAATAAATTCTTCTTTTTGTATTTTTCTATTTTATATATATAAGCCGGCGCTTTCTGAACCCATTCACTATATAAGCACATGACCTATTAAACAACTTATCTCTATAACAAACATAGCACTCATTCAAATGACTATTAATGTCCCGTGAACGATGAAACTCACATTTCACTGTTCGGTTATGCTGGGAATTGAGCCAGGGTCCACTATCCCAACAGGCAGACACACTACCAACTATGCTAATGTATTGGTTGACCATTAAATAATCCTCACGTGAAATAAATGCATTTTAAAAACATACACGAATTATGGGTAGTTTATTCACTCCAGTAAAAACCTTTGAAGAACTTATATTTAGAATTTGCTTATGAAATGAAGCCTTGCTGAGAAATGGGCCTTACGCCAGAAATATAGCCGTTCACTTCGCTTCCCTCCTTTTTTTTTCTTTCTTTGTTGTATATTTCTTAGCGTGTTAGTATTTCATGAATAAAACGCAGTGTTTTAATTTAATTAAGTCCCATACATTACTCAGACATATAGTTGGACACGGCTGCTATCTATATACGCAAACAAAGTGTTGTTCTCAATTAATATTCTCTTGTTTCCCCGAGATATGTATAGTAGGTGCTATATTTATGTGCCATCACATTTTATATTCGCTGTAATTCAAGTTTTTTTTTGCTAGGATGAAATATGTAGTAATGGTGAAATTGTTAATTTAATTCCAGCAATATATATCTATAATTTTATAGGCTCGCTCAGAAGTAGGCCTATCCCGATACGCATTCAAGTATTTTGTTAGTAAAGCAACTAATACAGTGTTTTTTGATATGTTCAAAGTGTATTAAAAAAAATTGTTTAAGTTAGCCATCCAACTTTGTATTGAATTATTGAAAGGATTTATTCACATGTATAAGCTTGACTCGTTTCATTGATTTTTTAAATAAATTTGGTCTCTCTTGAAATATTAACAAATGTATAAATACAGTCGTCTCATTATAGCTACGAGGCTCCATTTAACTAGAGGTTGGAATGCGCCCATCACACAATCTCATACGTAGGTAGCATCGATGTGAGAAATATCATTGATTAAATAGAAAATATTCGGAAACTTTGAAAACCTTTTCAAAATATCCTTCTATAGATGTATATATTTTCATTCAAACATAAATTCTAAATGTGACCCTTTTAACCGGGTGTCTTGTGTTCATATTCTGACCGGCTCAATATACACCTTGATCACGTGTGTTACTTGTTTTTTAGAGTGCTAGATTATATTGTCTTGTGTTTGGAAGCCAGGTAGCTACACTTTAAATATAAAATGACGATAGCACCATCTGGAGGTTTTGACATGCCCTTGGCTTACGTCACCCAGTACACAGCAGTTATATTTTAATACTAAAACAGCTACAGATACGTAGTTTTTAAATAAGTAGATAAATTACGTTAATTTGACAATGGTGTTTATTTTAAAGGTTTATTATTTAAAGTTTCAAAATATGGGCTAATTTTAATCAACTAATATTGTCTTCAATATAGTTGTATATATATAACGCACTGGCTTAAGTACTGAGTGACGTCAGACGCTCAATCGGATGTATTTCTCCATTGATAGCTACCTTAGAGGTTAGGTAGTTATGTATTCTACCGACATTTTATAATGATAATATTATTACATGTGACACTATTTTTAATTGTTGTCTAGTTTATTTATTGAGAAAAGTAATATTTCGATTAATATCTTAAGAATAAGTATTACCTTTTTAACTTTTATCGTTTAGGATGGAAACTGAATGGTTTACTGCAGAAATTCAAGTGGGAGTGATTATTTCACCGCCGTAATTTTGACCTCAAAAATTTGACTCTCAGTTTTAAATCAATTATAAGATGGTTGACTTCAAAACAGTGAGTGTCCCTTTCACCTCGATTCATGGTGCTGCTAAATATCCCCACAACCATCAAAATATAATCCACCAACCACCAATAAGGTACCAGGCAGGCACAATCTCTCCTCCAAGAAGAATTTTTCCAAAGACCCACATTTATTTATTAAACTAATGTGGCACAAATATTGCATTGGTAAGCACTTGCGGGGATTTTTTTTTAATACCAGGTTAGTAAACAGCAAACAAGAATATACTTTATGCCCTAGTTGATCCATCGTGCTATGAGGGAGTGAGAAAATTAAGCCAAAATTTCTTATTCTTTGGACAAGAAGAGTATTATTTATGTTGGTGACGTATCTAGTAAATATTATACTTTAATAAATTTAAGAGACAAACTTCATTGGTGAAATGCTTAAAAAAATACCCTTCCCATCCCCTTCCCTCCAGATATTCCATGTAGTTCAAGGTAGAAGTATGTCCTATTATAATATAATTATTGAAAAAGGACTGTACTTTAATTTCCATACAATTTTATTTTCAAGCCCTATTTATAATGTTTTAATAGTTGGATTATGTTTTCTAGTTTTTCATTGTCTTTTTTTATCACCATGTTTTTCTCCGTGCTCAGCTTATATGCATATATACTTACTATATTATAGAGTAATGGATAAGAAGGTCTGAGTTTAGAGGATGTGTACCCACATTTACATAAATGAAGAGTGAAAACCAATTTAATAATACCACCCTCGGTACACTTGATCATTATTCAAACACCAATCTCCCAATTATAGGCAGATTAGTCTATTGCGAGAGCAACGCCTGAGACCATGTGGCCACTGAGGTGGGTAAGTATTAGTTGTAATGGTTGTTGAGATTTCCCTAAATTCCTTTAGAAAATGTTTGGCCAAGCATCTGACCCTAAACTATCTCTGCCTAGGATAATACTCTTAATACAATACAGCTACTCTAAATAATCAAATTTTAAAACTAGATAAGCTATATTAGGGTGGGGTGAAAGGAAGTGTGAGTTAACAAAATCTGTTTTGGCCAATATGAATACATTATTTATTCGGTAGAAATGTTTATTTTTATTTTATATATTACTAATTTTAACAGTTATTTAATATTTGTAATGGACGTCACAAACGTAATTTATTAGAACAATTTAACTTTATATAAAAAGGCTTTTTTTCTAAGGTCACTTTGTTCATGACCTTTTCAAAAACAGTTGAGATTACTTGATGTAGAAAACAATATTTTATTTTATTTCGGCCAGAATTGTGCTTTGTTAAAAAGAAAATTAAATTATACCGACCTTAAGGCTTTACCCCCTTAACTTCAAATTAAACTAATATGTTCCTACATAGTAGATTATTTTATGACCCCCTGGTGCGAGAAATGGCCATTGTTTTAGCGGCTTTTATGGCAAAATAATTTTTTTTGGTCAGGATATATAAAATATTTCTCTAGTACAAACATATATTTTAATTTTCTGCACGTGATTATATCAACATTTCCCGAATATCTGTCATGAACATAGTGGTATTATCTAACAAATTTTTAAATTAATAGAAAAAGCTGTGAATACATTCCAGAACACCGTTGACTAATACTCAAGATATTTTAGGGTCACCAGGTGAAGAAAATTAGATTATAGATTTGTGCTGGAGTAATAATTGATTTGTTTTGGACAAAAAAGGTTTTTTGCCATAAAAACTGCAAAAACCCTGACCTTATCTATCGTCCCCTTCCAATAAATATGATCTAATATAACAATTTTTGTCATAAAGAAACTATAATAAATGCCTGATAATTACATAATCAGTGATATATTTGGTGTCATCCACTGTATAAGAAACTGAACAAAACAACTCCAATACCTAATAAAGGCTCTGCCCACTTTTTTGGGAGGATTAAGGTTGGAATAGCGGCCGAGTGTATTGAGAGTATTATCTCCCCACCAATGTGGGTACATTTCCTCTTAAGTCTACCTTCTCTATACCTATCACACAAATATGATTAAAGTATAGTCTTATGTCCTGAACACGTAATTCGATGCGAACATTAAAAAAAAAATAGAAATATATTTTAAATAAGGGGTGTGTGGGAGGGGGTAGGAGGTGAATAGAAAAACTCATTTGGTTCTAAAACTACACCGAGCGCCAATGTCAACGCTTTATAAACAAAAGAAAACGTTCCATAATACGTCATACACAGTAAGAGGCACAGCTCTTGACTATCTCTTTGTTTTGTG
The DNA here is from genome assembly GCA_902151455.1 of Timema bartmani. NCBI lineage: Eukaryota > Metazoa > Arthropoda > Insecta > Phasmatodea > Timematidae > Timema > Timema bartmani. The sequence goes on along the minus strand of CABFWB010000413.1, from coordinate 304,477 downwards.
TACTGTGAAGTATAGGGCTAAAGAATACTCTGGGGGGAGGAGGAGGGGAGATAGAAAGAGACCGGTTAAGGAATGGGGGTTGGAGGGGGTTAAAAAGGTGAGAGACTGAAAGGCATCCTTGACTGTGCTCTGTCGGAATTAAAAATAAACTGTTAGGGGTATGTGGGGCTCTAATTTCCCCAGTCGATCTAGATCTAGAAGGGAGAAGGAGGTAGGGTTAAGGCACGCAAGTCCCCCTCAGTGCCACCAAAGCGCCCTATCTTTCTCTTTCTTGAAACAAAAACAAAAAAATAAAGAGGCTCAGAAGGTAACGAGAAAAAGGACACAAGTTGTACAAATGCACGAATATTTCAAACCACAATCAAAAAATACATTTTGAACAAACCAAGGCTTTTTATCATCAAAACGTTAGATTTAGTAAAATTTATATTTTCAACTTGTTCTTAAAAAAATTGTAATCCAAATTTAAGGTTGATTGTACTCTTAGATTATTAATGTAGGTTTTACCAAATAACATTTACTAAGACATTATCTGAGAACTAACTCCTTGGCTTTTAGACTATGTACAATGTAACTAAGCACTACTAGTATGTATTCAACAAGAAGATTTACCCTCTTCGGTGGTCGAATGGTGTAACATGCCATTCTTTCAATGGATTGGATTGCCAATGATAGGAGATTAGGGTTTATTTCTTTGTAGGGTTTACGGAGGATGATTTTGTCTTAATGTTTTTCCGCTATACCTTCACGCCATTGTTGGTACAATTCCTTTAATTACAACTTTACTCATCCCCAACACATAAGCATAATTATTACATATTTGTAAAACAAAAAAAGTTGTAAGACGCTATGCTAAAAACAAACAATAAACTTTAACACAATTGTATCGCCGCTTCTCTTATCTAATATAAGAAGTGAAGAATTCATTAAAAAATATATTTAATCAAGGATGGGAAGGATCAAACATAACAGAGATATACAAGCTTAATAATTAGTCTATTTAAATTTAAACACATTGAAAGAATTACAAATGAATTGACGAGATAATATACAAATCAGTGATTTATGTGTTAAAGGAAAAGGAATCGGTTACTTTAAACATAGTTATTCCAATAGGGAATATTTGAAGTGAAACGCCTAGATAGTAAATGCAATCAACACACGTATGGTAGAGTCTATATTACGAATGGGATTAACTCTGTAGAACTAACACACATTCCGCTACGAAGGTGGGTCTGCCTCAACACAACGGCAATTTAAATTGGAAGAAGGTATTAATTTAAGGTTAAGCAACAATACATAACAACTATCCAGCCTAGCGGCTATTAGACTTAGACATAAAAGGCATTTACATGAATTTGGTTAATGATACCAAATTATAGAAAGTCCTAGTTTAAGGAGTTACAACGTTCGTAGTTAAATGAGCTAGCTAGCATGAGTTATCTCCATAGTGAATTACGAGATACAAAGAATACGCTCCTAGAAGAGAAACTATAGGTTTACAAATAGTTAAATGAGAGCTACCAGGAATCTAGGCTATTAAGATACCATGGCTGGTCTATTTCTCATTATTACTGCAAATACTCATAGTGACAGAAGTAGCTACATCTGCAGTGAGGAGGAGAGACTGCCCTCACATCGTGATCATCAGTTGCTTAGTTCACTGATCCTTGCTTCACGTCCAGGCTGTTTCTCCGACGAATCGTTACAAATGAATACAAAATGTGAAGCGAGGGATGGCCGTTTTATACTAAATTGACTGATGTATTCGGGAAGGGACATTTACAAGGGAAGGGAGGTGTGGTATTTACCTATAAATGAGCCAAACAACATTTAGTGCTAGCAGATGTTCACTGTGTACGACACAAAGAAGCAACACTGTCATTTCATCGAAGTGGAGCAACCGAGTAAGATGTCCTTGTGTTGAACCTCCAGGAACAGTCAGCTGGGGCACTTTCCTCAAGTTTGGGCGTTTCCAGCAACATGATTTCACCGTGAGCTAATATCTGCCCCACATTATTAGAATTTATTAGTTCTTGTATTTATCATGTTAATCATATATATGGTATTTTGAGTGTAAGTGTTAACGGGACATTTAACACGTTACACAATAATATGAACGTGATTTATTATCGTTAATATTTAATGAGCACTTTATAAACCAAGGTTTTATATCACGAGAACCTGTAAGCTTATTGCAGTAAAAGGCCAACAAAGCATCCAATTGCCAAAGAGTGAATTAATCACTGTGAAAGAAAAACCCCAAAATTACACATAATTGATTATAATACAGTCTCAGGCAATGAGCCAATTCAATATGCAGATGCATAGCCACTTGAAATAAAGTCTATAACTTTTGTTCTTACCATGAAACATGAATTTCTCTCTGACTTTGATAAGAAAAGAAAGAGCAGCTGCTCCTTAGCTATAGTGGTTTTTTTAGTTTTGTACTAAACTGCGTCTATGCTATCTGCGTTTATTTGCGATGTTGGGAGAGGGATTGGCACGATAGGATTTTAGAGGAAATGTACTCTTATTTGTGCTGAGTTAGATCTAAAATCCATTTAGAGAACATCATTTCAGTACAATTTAAAGGAATTAAAACTCCCGACTCATCTGTCACCAGCAAACTGGACAAGGTGAGGTTGACGTTTAGTCTGTAAGCCCTCCAGTTAGGGTGGCCACGATGCTCTCAGAATATAGTTTACAATAGTTGATTATTTAATAGAATGTACAAGTTATTTTACCAAAACAAATACCACGTCATATGAAAATCTGAAGGAAAATATTGGGCTTTCGTAATACTTGAAATACATTTTAAGTATAATTAGTATAAAGGGCTTTATCTGACATTATCTGACAGCTATAAAAAGCTTATAAATAGACTTTCACAAATTCATAGATCAAGTCATGATAAAGATGATGATGATGAAGCTTTACATTTTTATAAATATTATTAACAACTAAATAATATTACTTATAATATATTAAAATTAAATATAAAATAATACTAATTTTACAGTAAATGTTAACAAAGCTAACCACAATAAAATAAAGTTTTTTATTTCCTAAAAGTTTGTTTATATTATAATTTTATTTTATTTACAGAGGTATAATCTGAACCTCACCAATAGCCAAGTAGGGAAAAGCTTTAGTTTCGTCTTGTTTGATTTACCTTCGTAAGGAAGGTATGGGTTTGATTCCCAGTAACGAGTTCTTCGGTATTTTTTTCAGAATTTGTACCCACTCTCCCTCCACATAAATTAGGATACATACATACATACATACATACATACATACATACATACTTATCATACATACATACATACATACATACATACATACATACATACATACATACATACATACACACATACATACATAGATACATATATAGTAATACATACATGTATACAAATTTAGCAAATCCTGCTGTTCCCTTATGGGATAGGCAAGAAACTATGCTTATCACTAAAAAAACAGCTCTGTACTTCCATTTTCACTAAGTTTCTTCACACTTCTTTATCTCTTTGCATATTCCCTTCGATTAAGCAACAACCATACAGAGAGTCATACATGTTATTTTATCCTTATAACTACTTCATTAGTGTACAACTGAGGATAATACGGAAGGGTAAAATGAATGTCAATTAGGGGAGAGGGGAGTGTAAGTGATTTATTTTGTGAATAGATTCACAGATCTGAGTCAATTTTATTTTAAAACTCACTATCTTAATATAAATGAGTATTCGATGTTTGTCTTCACTTAACATGTTAATGAACTGGTAAATTAAATTTCCTAATAAGTAATTATCACTAACAAAAGGTAAACCAAATAAAATATACAAAATATAATTATTTGTTTGGTATTTTAATTTCTTTGAATGAGAGATATTTTTCAAAAAGTTTACTTATTTAATTAATGTTTTCATAAGAAGAAACTTTATTTTCCATTTAAAAAAATATATAATTATGAGTTGATCTCATGAGAGATTCCTCTTGGCCAGAGTTGTTATCTTTCGAATCTTTTTTTTCTGTTTGGACCATGACTTTTACACCTCATGTAGTCGTCTTTTCAGTAGTTCAGTCATCCGCTTACTAGGAGTGGAACCTAAATGAATAAAAATTTTAACGTTTTAATCATATGCTCTTCATTGAAATAATTTAAAGTTTTTAGACCCCAAATCGAAGAGTTTTTAGTGCAATAAAACTTTCTTTGGTATGTAGCTCAACAAAACGTTCATAAACAATTTATTTGGGTTTTGGATCTTTTCCAAAACACATTTCTTCAAAAGTTCTGATATAGAAAGATAGTGAAACACTTGGTGACTGATGATATTATTTCCTTTGGGAGGTTAAAATGTTTCTTGTATTCGTTTATTACTCATTTCTTCACAGCTTTACGTTACTTACACCAAGAGTTTTAGTCATCCGGACATAGATGGTGGGATGGTTTCTCATAGGATGATTCAAAATTGTCAAATTCACCCCAAATGGCCTTTTCCATGCTTTCCACATAATTTTGTTTCTTCTTATTACTAGTCCATAATAGAATAATTGAATGTTGAAAAAAGTTTATTCAACTAACCTATTATTTCTAGACACATTCTATCCATTAGATGCCAATGTCTTCTTAATGTTCATTTTCCTAAGTCATGCCCCTAGCCTTTTATAAATATCGCACTCATATTTCATCTTTTTATTGTACTTCAGGTCCAAATGACATAGCCTCTAAAACTGAATTTTACGCTCTCAAGTCATCATCCAAAGATACTGAACATAACTCATGGCGTAGTTCGGCTAGGATCTCTACAAAATATGTATGGGGTCAATAGTCCCTTCAGATTCCATTCTTTTATTGGAGCCCTGGTAGTTAGAAACGTAGCTTTCCAAGTGCTTACTTTCCAGTTTTTATTGACAATGAAAGAATTTAGACATTATCTCTATATCGTTCACGTTCCCTGTATACACTGAGTTTGCAGACATTAATCCATTCAGGTAGGAGTGGCCCCTGTTAATTCTAAAACATCCAAGGCAATGCTCAGGTTCTTTGAGCTATAATTTTCAATTACAGCATTTTCTGTAGCTTTCTGCTTTTAAATATTGGAGAACGACTGTGTTAAAGAAGAGATAAAGCCTCATGCTTATATACTTGTCAACAGGGTTGGACAAGTTCATTATAGCACACTTTGATTCCACCAATCCACTTCCCTTATGGCATAAACTAGCCTAGGTAGCATTAAAGTCTAAAATCTCACTGTTATCATATTGAAGAGATTTGCAGTTTTCAAAACTACCACATGAAATACATAAAAAATTAAAATAGTAAGTTTGTAGGCTAAGCCTAGATAGGTTTTTTAATATATAAAGACAAACAGCAACATTGGTCAGGATCTCTTCGAAACTAACATATTTTACCATTTCATGTTCTAAATAATTAATAAATTCATCATACCTACCAAAAGAGTATTTCAAATATTTACTTCTGGAGGATGTAGCCACAGTAGGTTGCTATGTCAACATTGTAGCACCGCTTATGGCATCATAAACAGCAGAGGATGTTGGTTTGTCTACATTTCAACAGTAAGTTTAAAAAATAAAATGTCTAGTTTCATTTTATTATGAAAATGACATTTAGCTAATTTACACAAGCGGAAATTTCCGTATCTCCGCAACTATTTGAGATACAAAATAACTTATCATTGCAAAATTGTAGTACCATTAAAAATAAAATAAATGGTACGGGGCACCGCACAGACTTTCTCTCTCTTTCTATAAATTCGTAAGACTTCTGAACGGAATAATGTACATTGTATCATCACCACTCCACATAAGAACATGCATAAAATAATATACAATGATATA
>CABFWB010000413.1:266234-295797 GCA_902151455.1 Timema bartmani | reverse complement strand
ACAATCAAAGAGGATATTCCTTTTAAAGGAATTATAGCGTGTTATTATATATTGTGCAAACAGTATGCTCAAGGGCTAAAACACATAGTAAAAAAAATTACATTTAGGTATCACTTGTGCCACTTTCAAAGGGATGGAAAAGATTGCCTTTCCACGCTTCCTATCCCCTTCTATTTCACTAGTACAATAAATAATAAGTCAACCCCACTCCTTCACTACCCCCTTACACACCAAGACGACCCATCCCAACACCCTCCTCCCCCTCCTTTTAACACAGCCCTGCTGTCATTCCTTCTGTTTAATCCATCACTCAACAGGAACCACTCACCCCCCTCCCTATCTTCTCGTATCCCCGACTCCTCATGGAAACTAAGACAGGGATAACTTGCCAACCCCTTTTGTGAGGTTAACAACTATAATATTCAACAGTCATGTGATGAATGTATGCGATGCTGTTAGTCGAGAGCAGAAGGACATTTTGGTAAAATATGTTATACCAAGTGACTTGTTCATAAGTTTGAGCGTCTTGACTTCGATTGGTTGAAGGACATTAAGAATGTTATGAGGAAGTGGTAGTTTTATTTCATGAATAATGGAGCACCGTGCAACAACTTTTCACATACATGCATATATGATATATCTGCCCCTTGTTTTGTTTTCCCAACATTCTAGATTATACTGTATTAAATCACAATTACCCCTATTGGTTGCCACGTGGACAAAATATCTGGCTTATATAGTCTGGCTTGCCAGTAACAGCCGGATGAACTAAAGGTAATTAATTATACGCTTGGAAACCTGTAGTAAGACCAATTGAAAAGAAAAATTATAATGTGTTTAAAACCGCGAATATACCAAACATTGGTAACTATAAAAACTTCCATAATAATACAATTTACTAAATAAATAAATGATGGCACACTTCATTTTGCTAATTTTTTGCAGTTGTACTGAAAGTAAAGAGGATGATTAAGAGCAACATAAAGAATTTATGAAATACTGTAATTTAGATATAGTATGAGGATCAACAAAAATAAAACAAAAGTCATGATGTGGAGTAAAGAATAAAGAAATCAAATGCAACTAGAGCTAAAAAGGTGTAAGGCTACAGCAAGTAATGGAGTTCTTCTACCTAAGAGGTGTAATAAATAAATATAAGACCAGCATGACATTTATATTATAAGTAGTATAGCGATGGCGAGGACAATTTGTCATTACAAGAAAGCCATTATTAAGCTCAACTAGTATGAATTTGGAAATAAGGAAAATGTTTCTAAAGGCATTTGATTGTAGCTTTGTACTATATTAATGTAAAACTTGGATTATTGGCTCAACTGAAAGGAAAATATAAACAGCATTTGAAACGTTGAAAATATTTTGTATGAGAATGGGATAAAATACAGAATTGAAAGGAAAATTAAGAAGGGAATTTTTGGAAATGTATACAGCAAAGAAGAGTTAACATGGTAGGCCATAGGCCTATACTGGGACATGATGGTTTGATGAGGATAATAATAAAAGGAGATTTGGAAGGGAGAAATTAGAGAGGGAGACTGAGACTGGCGTACATAAATCAGATAGCAAACGATGTAGGCATTAGAAGGTAGAAAATGACAAAAGATTTGGCCCAGTATAGGAAAAATGGAAAGTTACACCAAACAAATCGCAAGGTTGACTACTCTTTCTTGAGAACAATTTTTAAAATATAAACTTCTCGTAACTTGTCAAATTAATCCCATGTAGTAGAGCCCAGTTAAAACTAGAACAGTAACCATTTGGATATTATCTTAAAAGGCATGTATTATTTAGTTTAAATTATCATATCATAATAAGCGCCCCCTCCCCCACAAAGTTTAATGTAAGGTATTACCCTTATTCCATTGGAAGTAGAGGAACTTAACACATTATAAATCTTGTGCAGCCATTAGGTTTAGAATGATGTAACAAATATTGGGAAATTCTGCGAAATAGTGGCTTAGCAGCCCATTTTTCGACTTGTAAACCGCAATATCAGATAAATTAATACGTTTGAATTAGAAATACGTTGATGTGTGTTATCCTATATTATTCACTTGATAAAAATGAAATCGAAATCACTGATTATTACTCCTTTTTGAACTCACGAATATAGAAGTATGGTGATTGTCAAAGAAATTGAAATTTTGATAAAATTAATGTCGACGTTTCATGACACACTGAAACAAAAAAAAGAGTTTTTTGCCATGCCGTCTGTTTGTATCATGGCATAGAACCAAAACAATTTTTCTGAGCGGGCTAAAACTTGGTATCTAAGCTTTTCATAAGATTCTTTCAAGGTATTTTTGGAATTAAATATCCAACCTTAAAATTAATGGTAGTTTACTGAGGCCAAAGAGAGAGAAAGATAGAGAGCGAGAGAATCGATTTTCTTGAAATTCGCTAGAATTATTTTGATTAAAATTCGTAGCTAGGTATTAAGTTACGTGAGCAAAAAAATGTTAATTCCTAATTTCAAATAAAAGATAATTTACATGTAATAATTTAAGAGTATCAGTATTAGTAAAAATAAATATCTTTTTCCTAGGAATATGTTTTTATAAAATCAAGTCCTTGAGCCATACGCGAATATTTTTTTTTGTGGTCTTTGAAAATGCGAAATTGATTGTTTTGTTATTTAGTGGAGTGATATTTCTCTAGCTTGAGTGTTTCTATAAAAATGTTTATTGTTTCATTAGTGCTAGAGAAAGAGAGAGAGAGAGATAGAGAGAAAGATATATATAGAAAGAGATAGATGAATAGAGAGAAATAGATAGAGAGAGAGATAGATAAAGAGAGATAGAGATAGATAGATAGAGAGATAGAGAGATATATAGAGAGATAGAGAGAGTTAGAGAGAGATTGATATATATATATATATATATATATAGAGAGAGAGAGAGAGAGAGAGAGATAGAGATTAATAGAGATATATAAATAGAGATATAGAGATATAGAGAGAGATATAGAGATACATAGATATATATATATAGAGATAGAGAGAGATAGCGAGAGATATGGGCCTATATATAGAGAGAGAGACACCTTATCATTATTTTTTTAAATTATTTTGTTTCTATAATATTGTCTGTTGTAGTAGTGGCTAAAATAAGAATTGTTGACCAATGATCCCCACAAGATTAACATTGATACGAAATGAACTTAACTTGGGTTTTCATAACTTAGATAATAATATATCAATAATTTTAATAATATTCATAGTAATTTGTTAGGGAAGAGAAATGTATGCAAGGTATTCTTTCCTTATTATTAATAATATATTAATAGATTACGAGAAAAATACTTGGGGTTACAGTACGATGTTTACCATATTCATTGATTTTCTTTATAAATGTATCTTTTGGAAGTGTAAGTATTTATTATTTTGCTTGCGCATGTCTTGATACCCGCAGATGAATAGTGTTTATAAATTTGTATTGTTACACCCTACTCAACTACCTTTTATTTACGACCACAAATAATATAAAAGGGAGTGGGAGTAAGCTAAGGAACATATCAAAAGGGAAGGGAAATCATTTGCAAGATTTAATAACAACAATATGAATGGTTTATTCAAAGAAATTACAGATGAGCAGAAAACTTTACATGATCTCAAAAATCAAACTGAGGTATGTTGAAAAACAAAAACAAAACAATAATCTCATATATTATTCAGCGCAGTTAAACTGAGGGAATGTTACAAAATACGTAACCTATCCTACAATCAAATGGGTCAGTCTTGAATAGACAGAACAACCCATAATGTTGACTTAAGTACAAACAATTATTGCAAATATGTATCCACCAGGATATTATATAATAAATAACTAAGAGCCTTATGAGCACCTTTAAAATGTTACGAAAGTGTCTGGTTCACACCAATGAACGCAGACTTCAAAACGTTAATAATAAATATTAAATATTTTAAATGACACGAGAGTTTGGCTAACAGACTTTAAACAATCTCCCGCGGGACTATCTGATCTCGACACAAAACTAGGAAACGTCCACAAGAACCCTGCTTGTGAATAAAAATATAATACAATATTAGAAGTAAGGCATAGCAAAATATTTGAAAATATACTAATGTGAATTAATCTCATAATTAACTTTAGTAATCTGATAAGTTACGTTACAATAATCAATGTTTCAAAATACAAACCACAAAAGAAAGACTACCTTAAGATTTTCAATACAATTACTGATAACCACACTTTTAAAATGATTTATATTTAATACATCTAACACAAAATCAACTGATAACTGTGACTATCTAAAAACGTTTAAGTTTCATAACAGACTCTAGCACCCAAGTGGCAACAGACAAAATATAGAGTCTCATTTTAAAATATATATTCAGGTAAAAAAAAACATTAGTAAATAGAAAAATTACGACGCCTAATTTGGCTAAAACTAAAAGTTAAATTTAAATCAGAGTCCAAAATATAAACCACCATAGTTTAAATTCCGTAGAATATAATGCATGAAGGTTTATCCTGACATTGTCCAAGTCCAGGACAGCACTCCTCCATCAAGCGTTGAAATCGAATAGTCATTTTTGTATACACAAACATCACTATTTATAGGGTTTTGTTGCTAGGGACGCAAGGTGGGGGAAAAGAACAATCGGTCGGTGACGTCCTTCTAGAAGCTTTTGAGTCACGTAGACCACTTGTTGTCAGAGCTCCATCCAACTCCAAACCATTTCTTCATTCTCCTGATATTGTGGATGTAGTTCACGTCTCTCTCATCAGATGGCAGGTAAGCAGTCTTCCTCTAGTCGAGGCAAATCCTGGCCGGCCCATTCTATTGTTTCGCTGATCAAGTCAGTGGGGACGTCAGCTGTTGGAACATCATAGCTCACTCGGTCCACTCCCCGTACTAGGATTCTATAGGTGTTGGCCCGTCTTGGTAGTCGCTCTATCCAGAAGATACAATCGGTAATTATATGAACAGTTTTATTTGTAGAAAGATTATTATCGTTTAATATTCTGGTTTTATATTGTTCAGAATTGTTTATTATATTGTACCAAACTACGAGAATTACAATAGAGAAGACTATTATCGTAGGAATTTTATTAGTCTCGATACTATTTGAAGCGTGTAGTATGAATCAAAATAGAGATTTACACGTGAAGGTTAACATGGGGGTGGGTCCTATTGTAACTCAATGTTACAGTATAGAAGTTTTTAAATGAGTAGTATACTATTGAGATATATCACCAAAGAGTATTTTTTAAATAATGTATGATGCGCATTGGCTGTAAAGTGATCATAGGGAGGGGCGTAGAGTTGTCAAAATCGCCCTACTGGGTAGAACGTCGTTTTGGCAGCGGTGCCTCAAAGTGTGGTTCTGATTCGGCTCTTTTACACTGTATGATTAACCTTGAAAAACTACACGACAAGACAAAGATAATACATAACATGACTATTTAATCCATGATTTATTATATTTAAACCCTTGATTCCCCACAGTGCGAAAGCTCAATTTGATTCTTATTGAAGATACGGAGTAAACTTTGTCTCTTATAGTTAAATTATCAATAAATTTTGAAAATATAATTACTGTCGATAAATAGATCAATAATTTTTATTTTATTTAAATAATTAATGGATTAATATTATCCTACAATAAAACCACATGGCTGGCTCACTCATTGACATTAATGTTCACCCACTTACAGATGAGCTAGAAACTTAAAATTTGGCAAAATTAAAGATTCTATCCTGTAACCGACGGTAAATTTCCAAAAATTTAAAAATTGTAATTCTTAATCCCCGAAAAAAAATCAAAATTGTGGAGCAACTTTAAAGTCGATGTGGATCCTTCTTTGGAGGTTTCTTGTGGCTAAACGGTAAGACCTATCAAAAAAGGCTCTGGAATTACATTAGTTTACATCCACTTGCAAATAAAACTCACTGAGGGTTTGGGGGCGGAGTTTCCAACGAGCAAAACAAGTATATTATACAAATGGCGGTGGTTGACGGTAACGTGGGTGAGAGAAAGTTATCCAACGCCATTGTGTAAGATCAATGTTAAACCTTATAGGGAAAGTGATCTCCTACATGGTGTGTGGATGATCAATGTTAATATTATAAGAGGAAAGTGGTCCAGAACTCTTATTTTAACCAGTACTTTCACTGGTCTCAGTTTTATTATATTCTCATTATGTTGAAAGTTTAAATCATTACGGCACGATGCCAAATTCAAGCTTTATAATTAACTTATGTTACTTGCAATCCGAAGAGTGTGAGGAGCTTTTAAATATTTATTTTATATTTAATGTCACTGCATCTCACTACCCGTAACACAACCATGTATCAATCACACTAGTGTGTAAGGGATGAGGAAGGTTGATTTTAGAGGTGATATACCCGAGCTTACTTGGAGGCAGAGTGAAAAATCATTTTAAATAAGCAACCCTCAGAATACCTAGGCAGGATTTAGCACCCTGACATCCCCATCATCGGTAGATCAGTCTATTGACAGAATGATGCCATAGATCATGGGTCTTCAACCTTTTTATGTACAAAGGCCAAAATGTATGTCTTAAGTTGGCTCGCTGGCCGCAATTCTCTATCCATAATATTAGGATTCAACATTTAATATATTATATGTCTTTTGACGTTCCGAGTGTCTCGGAGGTAATGAGCGAACTCGAACACTCCCAAAGTAGAACTCTCTTTCTTGCCTACTAGAATAGTAATATTTTTCTTCACGATTAAAGCAAAAATAGTCTACAAAATAAATTAAAATGCGGATTTATTTTATTACTCACCTATGTAAAATGTATTTGCCATTTCTAGCTCTTTAAATAATTTTACATTTCTCATGATTCGGCAGGCCGCTGGTGGCCCGCGGGTCGTGGGTTAAGGACTCCTACATTAGAACAGTTGACCATTAAAGCATTTACAGAGTGGAGGATAAGAGGGGCAAAGTCCATTTTTAACTTAAATTGAGCTAATGCTGACATCTGTGAGACAATCATGAAACCTTTATAATGCACTTTATATTATGTTTAACCTAGGTTTCTGTCATATCTAAATAATTTGAAAAAGTATTTGTTTAGATCCTTATAGGGCTTGATATATAAATGTTGTTATTCTAGAAAATGTGTATCAAGTTATATTCCGCATTTATTTCCCGCACCCTTCATTGTTCCGAAATATCCTTGTCACTTCGCAATAGGTAAAACACCCTCATTGATAGTCATGCGGGCAAACGCTTCAACCTCTCTGTTGATGTGTTTGCAAGGATGAAGAGGCTGGGTTTGAAACCAAAGTGTAGTTTTCGACGTTCTTTCCAAGTAATTTCATCTATATTTTCTCTAAATTTAATCTTACTCAGCCCTACTCCATTAGTGTAAATATTGTGAAAAAACGTCAGGCTGTTAAGTTGAGCTGTGGACAAAAATAAATACAATACCTACAACAAGTTTACTTATTGCCAAACGTTTAGTATTTTGTTTGATATTTCACTTAATAATATTTTAACAGTTTAGTTAAATAAAACAACTATCAATATAAAACACCAAACTAAATACAAATTTAACGTTACCAACATATTAGTAGAAGTAATGTTCTCAATGATGGAATTTAATGAGAACGTGTTTTCTGTTCATTTAAAAGACGTATCGTCAACTTTCATTAAATTGATGACAAGTATTTAAGTACTTTTATTACTACTAAATCTTTTAAGTTAATCCAAACACATCTAATTGAGCAATATTATATTTATTGCCTATAGAAATTTTATATTAAAAAACTGCAATAGTAGTGGCCTTAATTTCCGTCCCCACCTTGATAAGTACACAAATAACATTCTTATCTACGAGACAGAACATTCAGGAGAGCTATTTTAGTGGTAAATATTTATGTAAGTTTATACTAAACTGGAAGGGGGGAAAAAAACGTGGCATATAAATGGAAAAGGCTGTAAGGGTCGAAATATGCAAAATTAGTTGGTTTTTTTTACTGGATTCTGTTCTATATGACATCACCAATGAGGTTGTAACCGCTAAAAGTGTCATTTCTATCGGTTTAGTTTGTAGAGCTTCCACGAGATTAAGAAAAGGCTGACTGTGACAAAGCGCATAACATAGTGAACACTGAAAGTACGAATTTTATATGGTTTAGATTTTAATCCCTCCACTAGATCACTGTTTGGTACTTTCATCGACTTCACTCTTATCTCTCAAGGTACTTTCACCCGTTTCAAGGTAAATTCCAAAAAAATCATTAAAAACCAACAAAATTCTAATTTGGACTATTGTAACGTATTTCTCATATTTTTTTAGTTTAGGAAAAATTTTCACATAATTTTAAAGAAAAAAAAAATGTAGTTTGCTATCAGTTTTTTGTGTTTTACTTTAAAATCTGCAATTGGCACATACAGCCTTTTTCATTTAACTGCCAAACTGTATTACAGGCGTTCTTATCTTGACATTGTTCAATTTGTGGTCAGTACATCCAATGTATGAAGACTTCCCTCAGTGAGATTATATTTTCCAATGGGATTGGTAAGCCCTCCCGTTGGAATCTGTCACTGCATGATTATCTCAATTAGATTCAACCAGGACTTTGGTGTGTATGATGTGGATCTATTGCACGATAGTCTCATAGTCCTGGAATAACGCGTGGACGTGCACAGACTGACCAGTGGATCGTGTATTGAACATTATGAAGAGAAACCTACTGAATTGAACCAAAATGTATATCTATGGCATTTATTAACCTTAATTAAATAACCAAATAAGGAGTATTATTGTGAATAATTGTATATAAGTAATTATATAAGCTACTATTAAGCAATTTATGTATTGAACAAGACTGCAAAATTGTGTACACCAAATAAAACTAATCTTTATATACATAACTTGAAAAAACATTAATATAAACCTAATATTTATTTATTAAATAATTGAAAAATATTTTTATTAAGTTAATAGAATCTATATGAAAAGTGCAATCACATTTTTTAAATATTTTTTATATCACAACAATATCAGTAATTAAATAATAATATCACTAAGGTAATTTTATTAAAAAACTTACTTAATTGTAATATGATCATTTCTAAACAAGCTCATTTATTGGTGCTATTCCTTTTTACTGTCCACTAGGGAGGAATTGCTTGAATAATTTCAAAGAAACGTGTTGAGGAATGTGGATTTTAAGTCACTTAATGTTAATATATTCGAAATCTTGTGAATTTACTGTTAAAATAACAGTTTGGAACACTGCACCTATTGCACTTGGCCGAGAATATAAATTATTAATACAAATCCTTACTTTCTGATTAAGAAGCCTAAACTACAACATATATATCCGTGGGGAAATATTTACAAATGAACGATGATAAATAGAGCCTGGATATTGATGATATAAAATTTATCAAAAAATTATTTATAAAGTGACCTAAGAATTTAAAATGACTTTAAATTTACAACATAAAAAAGACCTGAAGTTTTAAACAAAACTCGCAACTAATGAAAACGATTAAACTCAATCTGAAATTTATAAATGTAAACTATTTAATTATGTAATGAAAAGCCTTTAGTAAATTATCTTGTATTCTGCTGAATATAGCATTGATTTACAAATATCTCTATCATAATTAATAACTACCCACTCCAAATGCAACCCTATCCAGATTAGTCAGTGTTTCACCAAGAATATGTAATTTACCAGCAAAGAATGCACACAGTTAATTTCCTACATTATTTTATAATTCCGATAATTGTGTAGTAAAAAATTTTTTGAGTATTTACGGATCTATATAATATCAATGGTATTTAAAAATACATACTTATTTAACAAATATGCCTGAACATCACTCAAATATGCCTAAAAGTTAGCCAAAAATTACAAAAATAAAAAATATAATCTTAAAATTCTAAATGATAAAAAATTACCTTTAAATAATGTTTCCGCAACAAGCGGATAACTAACCGATTTTGTTTGCACATGAGTATTGTATATGATGTAATAAAATAAAGATGATATGTCATCAAAATCTAAACATCTTTTATATTAGAACTTATCATTATCTTTTCCTGTGAATTTATTGACCCTGTTATGTATGACAAGGTTATTAATGTCTTGCATGTGGGATTAAGATCTATTAAGAAAGGTCTTGATCTATGAATATGAACAAAGATCACAAACATCTTAACTATCAGAGGACATTACTACGCCTTTATGATCCAGACAGGAAATAAAATTGACTAAGTCGATTTTCCTTCGGGGTACGATGATTAGTATGAGCTAATATCAACATTTACATTGTAAAGACTTATTCAAATAACTTTAACAATACAAATAGTTTTGTGTAAGAAGGAACAAAAATAATCTAAGTTCATTTAAAAGAGAACATAACAGTAGTATGCTAGATAAGTATTGATAGTCATTATAGTTAATGACGTATCTCTTCCTACTGAGATAAAGGTTCCTGACTCGATTCCTGAATTTGTCTGCAAATGTATCACTGATGAAATGTGGCTTTCCTCTTTAACAATGATTAATTAATGGACGGTGGCCGGATGTTGTGTCTGTTCTAGATTCAAGTTGATTTATAAATCGTGTGCAGATATTATTAGATGGTTCAGAAAGTACACCTTAAATACCTCCAATAAAATAAAATATTATGCTTTTTTTTTATATTGAACCTGTCATATTTTAACGAAACAAACAATATCCTAGATAAATTTATTGCATTTACATGTATATTAAATAAAATTAAGAGGAACAATTATAAGCATTATTCTTCTCCTAAAAACAATAAATATGTCAATATTTTGCTTCGTTGTGACACTATGGCTTAGAGTGGAAGTTCCAAGGGTTCATAGAATACCTTGATTATTAAATCTTGAAAACAGTGATCCAAGAAAATAGCTTAAGACTTTCTAAATAAATTGACCACATTGAATAAATCACTGTAGTACAAAAATTAATGAATTAAGCTCATTACTGAATGTGTATTACAGTTTAACTTGTATAAGGCACCAACCTGTCGGTACTGCGTCTTACTACAGTTTATAACTATTTAAACGGTTACACTAGTGTAGTAGGATTCACTAAGATATAATTTTAGATAAGAAAAGCATATTTTTTAGCGTGAAATAAAAATATAAAATCATTCAGAAAAAAAACCATCCCTATAATCCTTAACCCACGAGCCCATCTATGCGGGTGACGTCTAATTAATATACTACTAGTGTACGGGTACCTTATAATATCAATACAGTATGTTTATTGTTGACAATTCCTTTTGTAATGCCTACCCCGTGCACGGCGTGTCTATGAGCACCTACCCCTTTCCTCTAGCTTCCATCATTACTTCACAATTTCCCCTCCCAACTCCTTTTGATAATCCTGGCTGCCCATTTCTTCCGCCCTAGTTAATAGTTAATGTTAATGCTTTGCTTGGGCTAATAGCCTTGTAAATTCGACTTGCTACAGAGACTGAATGCATGAGTTACTCTTGACGGTAAAGGGAGAAAAGGCACTCGTGATGCCTTTGAGTGATAGGGGTTTAAGGGGTGGGGTGTTAGGATTGGTGTAGAGGTGAAGAGGTTTGTACAATACTTATGGTTTTTATGAAAATAAAAGAGAAAGGAAAATAAAGTTAAGGCAACCACCACGGTCAGCGATAATATATCAATCACTAATGGGTCAAACGGCTTAAATTTCCATTGTCTGTGCCGTTTTCTGAAAAATCTTCTCTATTCTGTCTCAGCTTATTATCCCTTTCACCCTTCATTGAACCATTACCCTTTGCCATATTAATAAGAAAGAGGGAAAGAAAACTACAAACCTTCTTATTTCAAGGTGAAGAAGAAAACTTGCTGCTAGTTCTCAGATATTTTAAATTTTCTCTTGTGAGCTTATCAAAAAATTACTGTATTTGTTAGAGGAAAACTAACACTAGAGCAATTTTAGATCCAAAAATATGCTTAAAGTGTCGTTAAAATGAGCTAATATAACATTTTCTGACATTTTTTCTAGGAATAGAACTCAAACTATATGACTGTTAAGAAAAAAGAGCCCTTTTAAAAACGTTCGATTTTATTTTGGTGTGAAACATATTTTGAAATGACAACTCATATAATTAAATATTGCGGTTAAGAAGAGCGTTTGTGCGGCAGTTTCTTGCTAACCAAGGCGGCCCCTTTTACTTTTGACATTTAAATTCATCAGTCATCTCAATGCCGATAAATTAATATAGGTATCGTTTTATAAACACTCCCACCTTGACAAAGTGGAAATTGTTCGTCCGTATTATGTAATAAAGTTGGAGTATTTTGAATTTTATAAACATTTGGATGACTAGACTTATGGTGAGTTTTATACAATTGGATTGAGTTCCTGTTTTATGAGGTCACAAGCACCAAAAAGAGTGCAGGAACTTTTGGTCCAAGCGGGTGGGGAATGGCCTTTTAGGTTGAGTTAAAACACGTATTTGTACGCGCACTTAACAAGGTACAGCGTAGTAGTATATGGAATAAGTTCTAAATCATTTATTATTGTATTTGATAGTAACATTTATAGAATCACATTATAACTTATATTCCTTCCTATACCAAGTAAAGTGAACGATGTATAAAATCAAATTTCGGATGTTTCTACTGGCAAAAATTATAAAAACTAATCAAAACTTAGAAAAAGGAATATGTACTGTAAATATCAACAGTAAACTGCCCACAAATGAGTTTTACCTTAGTAATAAGTTTACAGTGTTATGTGATATATCCTTATAGACCTAAATTTTAAACAAAATGATTAGAGCCATTTATGAAATATTTTTGATTTTCAAAAGTTTCCCATCATTTAACTCCCGCTCAATAAATTTTTGCCCAAAACTAATTATACAGTGTTGTTGGTAATATGAAAAAATATTTATATATGTATTTTAATCAAAATCGTTAAAGCAATTTTCCAAAAATATTAATTAAATAAAAGCTACCCATAAGTAAACTATCTTTAGTTTGTGGGCTAAGTTCAAAATAAAAAAATCACTATAAAATCTTGATATCAAGTTTGAAAATCCATCTAACGATTTTGGATCCGTGGTCAGGGACATACAGAAATAGATATATTGGGTAAGGCAAAATTGTATAGTCCCCTTTTAAAAATTCAAGTTCACATAAAACTTAAAGAATCACCATAATCTCGAAATTGAATCTTTTCAATATAACAATACTGTATCTTGATTTGAGAAAGTTAAAAGGAAGCTTCAAAAAACTTAAGACATTTTGAAGGGTAAAGTTCATTGCCACACTTACAAAAAATATGCTACCTATTCCTATTCTGAGCTAGTTATAACCAGTCCACTTCATTACACTTTATCTCTGATTCCAGGTCAATTCTAATGCTATACTCCCATCTGCGTCAAGGTCTTCTCAATGATCTATTCCCATTGGGTTTGCACATTGCACAAGGTTCTAGAATATCTCATTAGCACTGCGTGTCATATCCACTATAATCTACAAGACTTAACTATACTAACAAAATCTTGTGACTAATACAGAGTGTTTAACTCATTATTATGTAACCTCCTCCACTCCCTAGTAGCCTCAAACCAAAACACTTTTTTTTAGTCACATATTGAAGAGATTACGTTTCAAATCCATAGAGAACAACCGGTAAAACTTTGGTTTGTATATTCTGAGTTTTATGAGTACATACCTTGAAAGCAGGTGAGATGATTATATCTTACTGACCAATTAAAAGCACACATCTCCCGAATGTATTCTTTCTTTAATTTCTCATTTACGATCGTAATTGCTAGATAGAATTGTTTCTAAATATTTAAACTCATTACCTTGTGAAAATATAAGTTTTTTGACGTAATTTTTAGATCATCCTCACTAATCTGTTTTCTATGTGTGATAAGCATCATACTGATTCTTCAATCACAGGATTGTCAATCAGCTTGATCTTAGATAAAAAGAAAATAAATGGTACGGCGCACCGCACAGACTTTCTCTCTCTTTCTATAAACTCGTAAGATTTCTGAACGGAATAATGTACATTGTATCATCACCACTCCACATAAGAACACGCATAAAATAATATACAATGATATAGAATCAATGAGAAAAGAGGCGCATCTTTGTCCACCTAAGAGCATTTCAAACAGTTTAATGTCTTCCACAAGGGTCAACACTTCGTATTAAAATTTCGATTTCTGGTTAAAATTTTAACATTTTATAAGGTGTTGCAGATCTTCAAGTCATCGCATTGATATTTAATTATTCATTTATACATTTTGACCAATAAAAAATGTAAATATTGACTATTGAGTCTAAAATGGAGATAGATCATTGCTATGCAAACATTTCTCCTAAGAGCTTTAAGGAAAAATAACATACTTTTTTAGATACTTATATTTAATTACTCTATGGCATTGGAGAATTATTGCGTTAAGACTTAAGTAGTATATGTTTACAACTAAAGCTCACAAAATTGTATTAATATATTTGCAAATATCTCAGAAACTGTTGCTTTTATAAAAATATATGTCAAATAAAAGTTTTTTATTTCTAATAGTCCTACAATTTTGCAATGATAAGTTGTTTAGTTTCTCAAATAGTTGTGGAGATACGGAAATTAACGCTTCTGTAAAGTACCCTAAAAATCATTTTCATAGGAAAATGAAAATAGCCAGTTTATTTATAATCTTAATCAACGCCTAGATACGAATTTTAATCAAAATCGTTTGAGCAGATTTTGAGAAAACCAAATTTTTCTCTTTTCGCCCTTCAGTAAACTACCCTTAATTTTAAGTTTTTATAGACACACAGACAGACGGCATTGCAAAGACTATTTTTTAGGGTTCGGGGGGTCATGAGACGTCGACATCCATCAACATTTCAGGTTAGTTTTTTTTTACGGTCGCAATACTTAAACTTTAATGTCCAAAAAGTTAAAAAAATTCATATAATTGCGTATAGATTGAAAGTTATTGATTTTATAAAAATATGTTTCGGATAAAATATCTGTATTATAAATATATATACATATTTGTAATGCTAAGTAATTTCATATCTCAAATAGTTTCGGAGCTATTATAAAAAATGTTAATTTACGCATCAGACCGGAGCCCTTAAAGCCATTTTGCCGAAATATTGAGAGTAGCCATTTTGTTTGGAATATTTATTAATGTTCATAAATGAAATTTAATCAAAATCGTTAGAGCCGATTTTGAGAAAATCGACTTTTTCTCTTTTTGCCCTTCAGTAAACTACCCTTAATTTTAAGTTTTAATAGACACACAGACAGACGGCATTGCAAAGACTATTTTTTAGGGTTCGGGGGGTCATGAGACGTCGACATCCATCAACATTTCAGGTTAGTTTTTTTTACGATCGCAATACTTAAGCTTTAATGTCCAAAAAGTTAAAAATATATATATAATTGCGTATAGATTGAAAATTATTGATTTTATAAAAATATGTTTCGAATAAAATATTTGTATTATAAATATATATACATATTTGTAATGCTAAGTAATTTCATATCTCAAATAGTTTCGGAGCTATTATAAAAAATGTTAATTTACGCATCAGACCGGAGCCCTTAAAGCCATTTTGCCGAAATATTGAGAGTAGCCATTTTGTTTGGAATATTTATTAATGTTCATAAATGAAATTTAATCAAAATCGTTAGAGCCGATTTTGAGAAAATCGACTTTTTCTCTTTTTGCCCTTCAGTAAACTACCCTTAATTTTAAGTTTTAATAGACACACAGACAGACGGCATTGCAAAGACTATTTTTTAGGGTTCGGGGGGTCATGAGACGTCGAAATCCATCAACATTTCAGGTTAGTTTTTTTTACGATCGCAATACTTAAGCTTTAATGTCCAAAAAGCTAAAAATATATATATAATTGCGTATAGATTGAAAATTATTGATTTTATAAAAATATGTTTCGAATAAAATATTTGTATTATAAATATATATACATATTTGTAATGCTAAGTAATTTCATATCTCAAATAGTTTCGGAGCTATTATAAAAAATGTTAATTTACGCATCAGACCGGAGCCCTTAAAGCCATTTTGCCGAAATATTGAGAGTAGCCATTTTGTTTGGAATATTTATTAATGTTCATAAATGAAATTTAATCAAAATCGTTAGAGCCGATTTTGAGAAAATCGACTTTTTCTCTTTTTTCCCTTCAGTAAACTACCCTTAATTTTAGGGGTAGATATCCAATTCCAAAAACCCCTCGGGGCAACCCTATGAAAACCCTAGATATCAAGTTTCAGCTCAATCGGTAAAATAGTTTAGGCTCTAGTTGGAGGTACAGACAGACAGACAGACAGACAGACAGACGGAAATTCAAAAACCACTTTTTCGGATTCAGGAAGTCATGAAACGTCAAAATTCATCAAAATCTCGAGTTCGATTTTTTTGACGATCACCATACTTTCTCTACCTGTAAGATAGAGAGAAAGTAAAAATGTGTTGCAACAAAGTTAAATGATGATCAAAATATTAGATTACCTGACCATACATTAAATTTGATCAAATAATCGAGTAAAACACACATGGAAACACTGTAAGAGGCAATGTATTTGAAAAATCTTGTTGTTAAATTACTTAAATTCATACATATGTTTGGTAATGATGTATATTCTTAATGTGTCTGGTAGCCTGGACTGCCTGATATTTATATATTAATTTCAATATATTGAAATTTCAGGCATATTCCTTAAGAACAGTTTTGTAAACAATTTTATAGTAATATTAATAACTTTACAGAGTAAGATGTATTCCGCTTATATATAATGTCAAATTTTATTTATTTCTGACTAAAAAAAAGAATATTTGCTGAATACTAAATATCTAATCTATATTTCATCAAAATCCATCCAGATGACACACTATTTCCTCAGTATATGACTTATATCTCATTAAAATGATGTAGGATAAATTGTATAACATATTGGTAGTAGTGATATACCACCATAATTATTACACATTGTTTTCTTTTTGAAAACTAGTATTTTTTCACCATGTTTTACTACCCGTTCGAGAAAATAAGAATTATAATATCTTATTGTGGATATACGTGATAGTTCCATAAAGAATACAGCAGTATATGAATTTCTGATACTAATATTTCACTAACTTCCTTTATTCATTAATTTATTATTTAGGACCGCGTCTTACTACATATTCAGGTTATAGCTTTAAAGAAAAAAAATTATGCCGATACATATTTTTAATAATTATTTAACTGTTCATGTATTTCGTTTATCTTATAGCTTTAAAACTCACCAAATAAAACTTAAATTTATTAACTGGAATTACCTATCTTGATTTGCCACTAGGATAAAGATAGACAAGGCCCTTAAATACGAGTATAAAAATGTGTTTTAGTTAAGGTTGGTAAAATATATGGGAGGCATTGTTGGGTTGGTGATTGAGTGAGAGTAGACTAAGGCAGAATTCATACTTGGTAATTCATGAGACATGCAACATTTTGATGAAACAATACAACTTGTGATTTGCAACAAGTAAGTTCAGATAGAATGACACATATTGCATGGAGACTCCAGTCATAATGAGGTTATCTGATAAATAATATCTGACATTACGAACAGTTATCAGAATTATGAAGAAGAAACAACGTCTTTTAGTCCACACAATTATTCAAAATGAAAAACTCTTAGTGCTCATAAGGTTTTTCCTTTATGATTAGCAATAGATATTGACAAATTATTGCTAATTCTTGCCACATCTTCTCTACCACATGTGTCTTGGAATAATCTTTCCACTGGTAAACATAAATATCAGAATATATTTCTACACTAATTATATATAAAATCAATTGTTGGACATCCCGCATGGAATTATGAATTGTCAAACATTTCTGCACAGAACGAAAAAGCAGCAACTAAACGATTATTATAAGTCAAACATTGAACAGCGAGCCAGTCCACTTAATCAAGACGTTTTACTTGAAACATTCCTCATACATTTACGTGCTATGTTCCTCTCAGACTGAAGTCTATCACTTGTTAGCAAGGTTTAAAATACATTTGGTGAATGTTTCATATTGCATGCAACATTTTCTGTGTGACTGTTTCATACGGTGAGAAATATGAGGAACGAGACTATGAAACTTATTCGAACTACAGCAGTTATTCCTCTGATTTAAATCATTAAGCAGGGGTAGAACTGTTATCATTCGAATTGAACCATAATTTTTGACTTTAAAGGATAGGATCATGACGTTATGGCTGGTATCACAAAACCAACGTCGTGTGGATGCTGCTTGAATGATCTTGACCTGGTTTTTCATGCTGAAAGACAGTTGACATTTCTAGATTTATATTAATGTAATGTTTTAATCATGCTGGAAGGAATGACAGTAGTGCGTGCGCAACTATCGTAATCGCATCAGGGACCATCTAGAAGGTGCTCGATAAATGCCGGTGGTGCATGCGCATATCTTTCTTTATAACACTGCAGAAACCATATTTTCCCATGAATCACGAAGCTCACTGATGTAACGCTGGTGTAGAGAAAGTAGGTGGAAGTCTCGGAATTATTAAAGCATCCGAATCGTAATACATTACACAATTGTATATGACTATCCTTAATGGATATTAGCTCAATATTTAGCTAAGATAGTTGCTTTCTTATAATCATCGTTTGGCTGTAAATATTAATAATAGGATCATGGTAGGGAGAAGTTTATATATAGCAAATTTTTCACCTGTTAACAATGATAATACTTTACTTAGTAATTACTGATAGTTTATAGTTTTAGATAATATATATCAAAAGGGACAGCTTCAGATAGCATGACCTTAAGCATGAATACGTAAAAGTAAATCCCCTTGCACTTCTACCTGTCAAATAGTATTATTTCCACTAAAATTGGAGTGTACATGTTGGTGCTTACAATAGATTAGACTTATTCAGTACATAAATATTATAGAATAGATCTCTAGTATTCTATGTCAAGTTTTTCATTATAGATAAACATTTATTCATTTATTTATATATTTCGTGGGTTTATGACAGAGGAACTTCAAAAAATATTATATATGGTCATCTATCTATAATTTAACTTTCCATCTTAGTATATTGTAAAACAGTCCTTATTGGCACATTGGGTCCAAGCTAGTTTTGGTAAAGTTCCTTACACGTGATCCTTACCATATTTCCAAATGTGTAACGGAAAAATTCTCTAGAAGCGAATACATTTCATAGTGTACATACTAGATATAAAAATAACTATTTTCACCTGAGCTTGGTTAGTACCCGCTCAGGCTAATATGGATGCATTAATGAGATGATAATCTAGAGGATGTAATTTATAGGAAATGTTCAAGCATTTGCGTGGAGGGCGATTTGGAAACAATTTAGGTAAACTATCTTCACTATATTTAACCAGGACTTAAACACCGATCCTACCGTCCCAAGCAATCCATTTCCACACAAGAGTGACATGTTAAATGATGCGACCACCTATGGTAACTTAAGATACATCAGATGGTAACTTAAGAAATATTTTGTTTCTTGATTTTATTAATTTTCAACAAAATATTTATCCGCGAGCGGTCAAAATGCTATGATTTTCTAATCTGATTGATTTTTCAGGAAAAAGGTGGTTAGGTAAGTGTCTTAACCGGTTTTATTTAGGCATTTCTTATCTCAATAATTTACCTTTCTGCGTGTACATTATTTCTACCTCCCTCATCGCAGCTCCAATAGAGTAAATAAATGGGTACATCACGAATGTGCAGTCAGATAAATGGGGGAAGGTGGTTTTATCAAATACTTTATTTACACTGATCCTAAGATAAATATAATCTATAAAATAATAATATAACACTTCCTTAAAACATATTTAAAATTAAATGTATTAAAATTATGTTTAAAAAAATTTTATGTCCCCTATGTAATAAATTTATTTGCTACTTCAAGGAAAATTTTAACCAAGTTATTCAAGATCATCTTATTATTCACACGTGATATCACATTTAATTATATTAGGGGCCTATGGTTGAGATAGGTAACATTTAAAGTTAACACATTGTATGGAGAAAGAGGTGTACATTAATAATGAAAATTCATATTCAATACACCCACTGGGATTTGAACCACAATTTATCCATCACCAGCAAACCAGACTAGATCTCATGCCCACCGATGTGGGTGTAGTTGATATTAGCCTATCAAGTGCTTTGTTTATAAATTAAGACCAATGGCAGGATCAATTATTAATATTAATACATATCAGTTTAGTTTGTTTGTCTGGCATTAGTTTGTTTAACTTTCATAATTTTTATAAATTAATTGTAGTAAGTAAATATCATTGACCTTGTGGTATTTTTCTTGATTTCAAACAATAAAAAACGCATTATGTCAGGTGCATATGAAGGATCGTAACATGTTTAGATTATTGTAATTTTATTCATTAATAAAAATTGGGGCTAACACATCAATTGTGATATAGTCTGTATCTATTAATATTAATCCAAATTAAAACGAAATTTTATGGTCATTATGTTCCGCACTATAATTCCCCATCCCACTTAATATTGATTATTTACCATCAGATATGGTTAGAATTAGTATTGTGTGTAGTTATTTTCTATTTCTACGGGCTATTTTTTACAAACCATTTATTATATTTTTAAATCCATTTAACTATACTCAAAGAAAGTTAGAGGAATACTGACAGAATATATTCTATATATTATTCATGTGTTTAGAGCTTAATGTTTATAACCTCAAAACAATCAAATTTTATTTAATTCAATAGTACTTGCTTAAAAATATGGGTCTACTTCCGGTGCCTTTCAACATAGTTAAATTAAATATGTGAACTTGAAGAGTATATCTTCACTGGCAAAGTAATCTTGTTCCCACGGCACCATTTTCAAAACCTGTGGTCTACTCGCAGAGACTCAAGTTTTAGACAAGATCCCAAGGTGGCCATAATATCTTACCTCTAAAACCAAATACCAAATTAAGGTAACTTCTGTGAACGAAGGAAACTTCAAGAGGGTTTGGATATCCTCTTTTTTTTTCCACCCTACCCTCTTTTTTCCCTTTTGGGAACTAAGCTACACGCGGTGTTTCTGGCAGAACTAAGCTCAAGATTACCAACATCAGTAGAAGAAGTGTTGCAAACCTGAGAAAAGATCTCATGTGGCCTATAGAGCACCTAGAGATTTGCTGCAAGAAAAGAATCGTCATCGGGGTCCCATTAAGTTCTAACGCCTTCTTATTTATTTGAGAGAAGAGGCGTTATATATTAACAAAGATGGTTGGATAAATGCTTAACATACTTTATTTTAACAAGAAAGTCTAAATATCCAATTCAATCTAAAAAATAATATTCCAGTTTAAAATAATATTTGATTCAACCACATGGGCTTGGCTGTTAATGGTTTAGTTATGTCAAATGTGAATTTAATTTATCGTCTTAAATGCATTGTAATTTAAGCTCACGATAAAAATGTTATTTGTGTTTCTTTTAGTTGCGATAAGTTTTTAAATATTATATCTTAAGTAAAATATTTATTATATTTAAACTCCTTCGAAGTGTAGATCTAATACGATTTTTGTTAAATAACTTTTAATCCTTTGTACAAGTATAGATTTTATTATTTGAGCTAACAGTTACTAACCATTATTACTTTCATTTAGTTTCATGAAAATTACTACTGATGTAAATAAATGATACAGTGAAAAGTACAGACTTTATATTTTTGTTATCATAAAATTGAGTTATTTATAGTGTAGGCTTAGCGGTGTCAAAACATTTTGCCTTTTATGAGAAAGGTATGCAATTTTTAATATTTTTAGTATATACTATAGTGTTTATATTTAGAAATGGGAGAAGTCTGACCTCTAGGTCAGTGAAAGGTCAAATCCAATATACCCACACCACCAGGACTAATGTTTAAATATTCTTAACTTAGGTAGCAAAGAGTGTAAAATGGCATTCAAGATGTTACTAACAAAAAATTTAGGGATGTACAATCATTTGGTGACATTTTGGAGATCTTTAGATAGTTAATTGAGAATTTATATACTTTGGCTAATTATCAGACATTGCCAATTATGTATACTAGCAGTTATATGTGGAAGATAAAATGTGGCCACCAAGGCTGTGTCATAAACTGTTCACAACAGCAACATTGACTCTAGCCATAGCTATTAAACAGAAAAATAATGTTTTCATAGTACGGGGATTTCAATAATGTAGCACTCATCATACACACATTTAGAAATTGATAATGGTGTGGCAGTGGTTAGTCACAGTGTTTCTTCCACCAAGTCAGTGACAATTCCCCTTCTCGGGTACACATTTGTGCCAACAACTACCCTCAGGACTTCATTTCACCGGCCGTGCAACGGCCCATGGCTCCTTGAGAACTCCTGTTTGCTGCAGCTGCAACAGAAGAAGGATCAGCATTGTCAAAACAGTTGTTGAAAATTTAACCATAGATGGGTGGATTTGGTGGTCTGCATACCCCAATGAGATTCGTCAAACATTTATCCCACCTCCAATATCAAACCATTGTTGCCTCTCTTTCTAGAAAACTCGCACTCACTGGCGATGATATGGCACTCCATAGACTGTTCATCTATTTAGAACTATAACCATGTACTCCCGTCTGGCCTCCTGATGAAACACTTATACTCTTTCAAAATAATTACAGTTGACCTGGTAACCCACCCAAGGAGAAGATGACTTTATTATCATGTTCGATAGCTTACACATAAAAATGGTCGTTTTAAAGTTGCTTGGAGACTGGATGGAAGACAGTGGCTGTCTGGCGTAAGCTGAAATCCTTTCATAAATATCAGTAATGATACTAAGATCCATCATGTACACAAAGTCACAACTTAAAGCCTTAATTTAATACTACAACAAGATTACAGTGAATAATATACATCCTATGATACTGATGCTATGCAAATAATCAAGCCGCCTTTTGAGGAGTGGTGTCAAAACTGAGCAAATTCCAGTGTCAATTTTGAATATTAGTTTAAAAATATTTCATTGGAGCTTCTCTAGCTGTGGTACATCTGGTGCCTTCGTGAAGGTAAATTCCCCATACGTGGAATAACTGACAAAGATCATGTCCTGGTTGTTTACCCTAGGCCACATACACTACTAATGATAAATTGCCATACACATCCGTGATATGATTACTCTTGTTGAGAAATACTAAGATTTCATAGCTCCATGCTCGCAGGAGTAGGCCGATATGCATCTATTTTTGCATTTGTCAGATGTTGTGTTAAAGGTATGTACGTACCGTCGACACTGATGTAGTAGTACTGGCTGTGGTTTCATTCAGCTAATTACCTCCTAATGAGTTGTGAATTTCCCTTAGTTTTGGGTAAAGATTTTGGTGCATAGCTATTCAGAAAATTTTTGCCGCTATGAATATGACACAGGGTCGTAATCTGCCAGTCTTTTAAGCTTTCACTGGGTGTGATACTGTTTATACATTCACTGGTATAGGAAAGAAGACTTCCCGGAATACTCAGAAGTATTTACCAGAGGTAAAGGACGTTTTCCACGAATAATTATCCTTGCAAAGTGAGATTAATCAAGAGTCAACGCTGTTGCTGGAGCAAATTTTGCTAATGTAAGATAACCCATTAAAATCATGGAGGTTAATAGCAGCAGGAAGCAGCTATTCACAGAAGTCTATAGCAATAGAAAGCATGTCTCAAACCCAGGCAGAACTCAAGCAGCACATTAAGTACATTTGCTACCAGGCCAACTATTGGAACCAAGGATTGGTAATAGATCCAGATATGGCAAGAGCCTTTGACTGGAGATGGACAAAGGACAAAAACTGGGTAGCAACTTCTTTAGAACTCTCTCCCTGAAGCATCAGATTCGTGCCATAAATTGATCCACTGTAACTGGAAGAAATGATGCACTGAAGGCTGCAGTTGTGCCAAAGCTGCTCTGTGCTTATGTTCTGAAGATCGTTAATTTGGTTCATTACATATGTTGAATATATTATAACGTGAAGGTATTATTTACATATAACATTTGACACTGCCATAAATACAAAAAGTTTTACAGTCTATTTACGTGTATATATGTATTTGCTAATGACACCTTAAATATTTTTCTACGTTATTTTCTTCCTAAGTTGAGCATATTTAAACCTTAAGCCTTTTGGAGAAGCGGCCATATTTGATTAAACCTTTTACTGACCAAAGAGGTCAAATCTAAACTCCATCTACATCTAAATATAATATATAGATATTAGTTATGGTAGAAATCTCATAGTTTTCTCATTAAAGACACAATTGGTCTGGTTGACAGATGTACTATTACCAAAGACTTGTTAAATATATTAGACCAAATAAAAAGCATTGTTGCAAAAGCACTCCATCGAAGAGTATAAATGGAATAATATACACTGTAATAGAAACATTGGGAAAAGAGGAAAAACTCTGGTCACCAAAGAAAATAACAACCAATCTCTGAAAGCAAAGTGTAACTTAAAAAAGAATATATATATATATATATATATATTTGTTTATAGCTCAGAAATTATTGGTTTTATAAAATAGTATTACAAGCGAATAATTTCTATTTTTAATTCACTTGAACCTTACAGTTTCAGGTTATTTTGTATTTTAATTAGTTGCCAATATATAATCAAATTTGGAAATTCCCGCTAATGTAAGGTATCATTCTAGTAATTTTCATTGGAAGCTGAGAGCTGATATTTTATTTGTATTGCTAAACAATGTCTAGGATATAAAGTTTAATCAAAACCAATAGAGTGGATTTTTAGAAAAACTTTTCTCTTTTCTTTTTACCCTTCAGTAAATTACCATTAGTTTTAGAGCTAGCCCACTTAGGTGACCACGTGATCTAAGGCGTTATTGTTTCAGTGGACTAAACCACCATTAACGGAGATATCTAGGCTCAAATCTCGGTCAGTTGTACTAAAAGTGCTTTTCAAAATGGTTTCACCCTCTCTCTTCACGCAAATGCTGATACACTACCTTTAAATATAACCTTCATAATCCCTAAAAATTTGGGTGAAATTAGTACATATGGGTTTAAATAAACATAATAGATAGTAAGACATGGTGTTAAAAAATATAGGGTTAGATATATATAATAACTTTATATATAATAACTTTAGTTTAGTTTTAAAACTATGTAACTATCTATGCGGCTGTCCTAATAGAACACTCTTGGATACTCGTATACATCCGAGATATACTGTACTTTCTAAAGCAGCATGTTCAAGTAAATTAGTTATTTGCATCACATCAAGTAAGAGTCTTGTACAGTTCGCGAAATTCACCTTGACGTAATTTCTCGGCTACAGCTATATTCGTTTACTCAAAACATGGAAATGGTTGGCAAGCAAGAAGACCTAAGTTTAAATATGACGCTCTTGGGAATAAACTACCAAGAACCTAAAACTCAACAAGTTTTGATTAAACTGACCTGTTTAAGACATGCATGTAAGCATACTGTAGTAAGATATGATACCTTATATTAAAGTACATCATTTTGTAGAAATGGTAACATATTTTTTTCAGAAACTTATTAAGTCATTTTTCTCTTACTAAATGTTCTCAGTGGTCGCATAGTCTAAAATCGGTGTTTTTAACCTATGGACCGTGAGCCAATTGATTATATCTAGCCCGTAAATGATTTAGCAAACACACAATCGTATTGATAAAAATGGACTAGTTATAGTTGACTACCTACTATATGAGAAATATAAAAAGTTTATCATTTTTTGCTAGATATTTTTTTCAAACTGGTTAACATATTTTTTCTAACCTCATATGACCTGCGTTATCATAAGTATTGCCGACTCGTTGTCTAAGCCGTCACTCTCACGTTAGACTAGATTGCACGTAAATGGAGATTGAAGCTAAAATCCATATCGGATGTGCTGAGACTGTTTTTTATAAAAAGCTATACTAATCTCCATCCAAAAAAATTAGAATACACTTAATGTAAGTTCAACCATTCTCATTATTAATACATCCTCGTAGTTTTAATACGTAAGGCAATGACAAAAAATACTTATGAATTTAACTAAACTTATTAAACTTGAAACAGTGGATACATGGACGAAGGCATCAATCTTGTATTATCTGGTCAGAGTTCAAATCTTGGTCAAGTGTACTAAGGTGATATTTCCTAGATTATTTATATCTCAACCTTCTTGCAAATGTGGACAATTTCCTTATCAAACTGACCTTCCTCATCCGTATATCATTAACTGTCATAAGCATAATGGAGTATTTGTATAGCAAATATTAAAACTTCACGTATCTATTACATATTAACACCAGTAAGCCTATTTACAGAAATGCGTGAGGAAGGCAGAATTAAAAAGTAATGTACGCAGATTTGCGTGGAGGATGTGCTAGAAACCATGATGGAATAAACCTTTCGTTACACCCAGAGGGTATTTAAACGCGGATATCCCCGTCATCTGCAAATCATACACGAATAAACTGACACCTTCGTCCGAGTGTTCACTTGTAAGAGTATTTAAATAAAGCATATTTATTTGGGTCCAGCGTTTAAGATATAAAGAGGGCAAACATTACATTTAGTATGACGAGCTTTCATTTATTTTTTAGAAATATTAAAAAAAATGTGGGCTACTATGTTTTTAACTAAATTTATATAATATCTAAACACATTCTAGAGAAATTCTTATCCTCATATATTGTATACGTATCTTGCAAATATATTCGTTTGAGAATGAGGAGTGAGTGGTAAGAGAATGTAATACAACATTAAGCCCAGCTCGCTTTAAACTAATCAAATATCTGTTTATGAATGTGCTCACTAAAAGTCGGAGGCAATGCGGGAGCAAGCGCTCAGATAACTCTTAATTAATATGCAAATTAATACTAATATCATCCCGTCAATTAGGAATAAACATATGCATAATGATTTAATCTCCTCCATATATTTTAATTTTACCGGAAGCTTGCCATACTTTAAAATGTCACGCTATGCGACACAACCTGGAAATAGATTCTAGCTCATTGTGAGTATTTAAAGAAAACATCAGAATAAAAAAGTATTTAATGACGCACATCATTAAAATTAAGTTTGAAAATGTATACCTCCTTCTTTCATACTTTTACATTAATCGATAAATAAAACATAAGAGTATTTTTCATAAACTTGATAAAAGGGAACACTTGAAGTTGAGCTTTAGTGATTTAACTTGTCAACAAAACCGCTACCCTCTAGGTGATTCTTTTTAATTTACTAGGTTAAAAAAATAGATCCCCAAGTCAAGTTAACTTTTTAAGTGAGGAGGTAAATTAGTGACGTTAAACAAAGCATATTATATGTCGATTAAAATGTCAAAAGACGAGGAGAGTTTAGGCACGCAATATTATAATGTTTTATAACTCAGGGGTATCCAGATAGTTGCGATTTCTAAAAGGCTTACGTAATAAAGTTATTTTTATTAAGAGTCGTCAAAGAAACAGATTTTTACAGTATCAGTAGTCTTGCTGAATAATAGTCAGGCTAGTTTTGTCTTTCTTGATTCTGAAAACTGGAAGTTTGAGGCCTCAATATTTATCTGGTGTTTGGAGGGTGGATTTGCCTTCAATTATTTTTCACTTTCCTTTAACCCAAATGCGAGTACAATTCCAATTAGTAACTAAAATGCGTAATGCTTTGATACGTGAGGTGAATTTAAATTATACAACATAGATATATTTTATATTTATTTTAAATTTAATTTAGAAAGCCTTATCACAATGTTTCATAGCACTTAGATCTATGGTAAGAGTACTTTATTAATATTAGGTGTTCTGTCTTAAGACAGGGCCATATTTTTTGTCAGTGAACTTTGACCGCTAATGTTCCCTGTTATCTGCCTCCTAATTCGGCTCCCAGCTCGTAATCAAGCATTGTCTACGTACTATAAAACATAACACTAAATTATTGCTTTGAAAAATATAATCATCAAATTAATAATCCAAACCAATTTTTTAAAATTTCATATATTGTAATGCTTACTATATGGCCTAAGGCTTGACCTTTAATTGTTTTCAATAGATACTCTGAGTGAAAAAGGATTTGTAACGTTTTTTTTATAAACAAAAACTCAGCAGGGAATTATATTTGAATACAACTTTTTGAATAAACTATGTTAGAAGAGGTACATTGAGATCACTTGAATTTGATTCTTTGAAATACCCAATTAAACCATTTAAACTGTAGGCAATAGGTAGCACACGCTTTTATCATGTTAGGCTTACCAAACCTTCAATTTAATTATGAAATGACAATCTCCACCCATGTAGGATCATGAAGCAGTACCAGGGTATGTGTGGTACCACATTGAATAAAACTATGTATGACTTTTATTCCTATGCGTGATTATTCTTGTTAATAGTCTTGTTTTTGAGTTCCCTAATCCCCTGGTCTTCCACTCTCCCTTTCAACACACCACCCACCCCAAGAAACATTACTTCAATTCTCATAAGAACCATTTTGGGTCCTGGGGCTGCCACCCCTCGTTTTTCCCTGGGATGACCGAGTGGTGCCAAGCACCGCCACCCCTCCCTGCACCCCCTCGACCCCTCTAAACCCTATCTGAAACAAAGATGATCCCTTGCACGACACTGCACGCTCATTAGTGACTTTCAACTCGGCCCAATGTAGATTCTCCAGACGCCATGCGCCAAACCATTTACTGTCATTTTCCATCCACCCTCTCCTTCCTCCCATAGGGTTTTATTTTCTTTTTTCAAAGATGTCTCCATGAGCATCACATCCGGGTTTTTTGGATCCTTAAAACTTATAGATGTTAAATATCCATGGTAGCTAACTAGATTTTTAATCGAACCACCTTTTGTGGAATCACATTCATAAATCTTCACCTAAAACATTATTTGTATTCTTATTTATCGGCGTATCAATACCCGCCTGAGCTTAACGCCCTTAACTATAATAAATGAGTGAGAATAAGGAAACAAATAATGTACAGAAATGGTACCCACATTTAACGGGGATCGAGAATGGGTAAAACTTTAGGAAAATCAAGCTAGCTGGGATTAGAAACCCAACTTGCTCGTACTACAAACAAGACAATACGAGCTGGATATTTAAACTGTGTACCCATAGCTGCATGCATTGTACTTATCATTTCATAAAAATGTTTTAAATAGTTGAATCAATATTTGCATTCAAACACACTCTTCAGAATAACACTAGCCATATTACCATATATGGAGCATTTGAGAAGAAATTAAAAATACAAAGAGAATAATCGAGATCGACAAAAGATCAATAACCGTATTTTTACTTTCTCTCTATCTTACAGGTAGAGAAAGTATGGTGATCGTCAAAAAAATCTAACTCGAGATTTTGATGAATTTTGACGTTTCATGACTTCCTGAATCCGAAAAAGTGGTTTTTGAATTTCCGTCTGTCTGTCTGTCTGTCTGTACCTCCAACTAGAGCCTAAACTATTTTACCGATTGAGCTGAAACTTGATATCTAGGGTTTTCATAGGGTT
>CABFWB010000413.1:244872-264489 GCA_902151455.1 Timema bartmani | reverse complement strand
AGGTGGACAAAGATGCGCCTCTTTTCTCATTGATTCTATATCATTGTATATTATTTTATGGGTGTTCTTATGTGGAGTGGTGATGATACAATGTACATTATTCCGTTCAGAAATCTTACGAATTTATAGAAAGAGAGAGAAAGTCTGTGCGGTGCGCCGTACCATTTATTTAATTCTATGAATAAGAGAGTTACTACTGTAAATTATGAATTTATTGTAGTTTTAAACTAGCATTTAAGGTGCCACACAGAGTGAGCAAGCTTTTTTCAACTCTTTAAAAATTAAATGTATTATATTATAATTTTTTCTCTTTCATTATTTATAGTTTACATTATACATTCTTATTATAATATGTTAATTTCATTCTTAATAGATAATTACATTAAGAATCATAATATTTAAGGCTTAGTATCCTTAAATGTTATCTTAAAGTTTAACTGTATAGTAATAATGAGTAACAATAAATAGGTTGCCAATCGCTGTAATTATGAAAATGTCCGTATAGAGGAGACCACAATCAATTTAATTAATTTAAATTATAGCTCATATTGCTCATATGTTGTTTACAACTTCTGCACGTACATTACAGACTCAGCCTTTTAAGCGAAGAATGTGACCCTGAGTTCGAGACCAAAATTGATAATTAATTTTTGATTTTTGATAGATACATGTCCAAGGTTGCCGGGTTTTAATCCCGTGCTCAGGTGTCATTTTTAAATTAACTGTAGAGTATATCATCATTCCTTCACCCTCTTTGATTAATTTTATCACCGCGTTTCACTACTCATTTGGGCTATACGCACATCTACTAATTATACTATTGTGTTAGGGATGAATATGGCTAAAATTGTATGAAGTGTACTCGCATTTGGGAGGATATGGTGTGTAAAACAATTCAAGTAAACCTACCCAAATTACACCCGACTGGGATTCTAACCCCAATCACCCCTTCATAGCCAGTCTAGTTCATTGCGAATGTGATGTCTTAGACCATGTGACCACTGAAGTGGGTGTCATCCTCTTCTTTTTTTTTCACATGAAAATATTAAATCCTAAAAAACGTTTTCTAGGCCAAAACTAACTAAAATCATTAAATTTAGAGATAAAGGACCGATTATATATAAATTACGATTATAATGTTTTGATAGTTAAAAATCATGAGGTTTTGTTTGTCTATTAAAGGCCTTTTAGATATTCGCTTTGAAAGCTCAACATCATTCTTCAGATTAGCAGCTCTATCCTTAATCCTGTTTATTCCTGTGGGCGAAGAGGGACGTCGCTTTGTTTACCAATGTCTTGCCACCCCCTGCTTCCAGCCATCCCCTTCACTTTTATTTGAATTTAAAAATAATAATACGAATAAGCTCTTCCATCCGAAAAGCTCTAAAAATACTTGGACCTGGGAAGGATGTTGTTATAAGAATTTATTAATTAAATAAGGATGGGAACAGGTGGCCTCTTTTCACAGGACTTCTTATTTTTCCTTTTGTTTTCTCCTTCAAAGCACAAGAAATAACAAAAGAACCATTGCATTTGATGAAGTACAAAGTGATTTAATAATAAATAAGTTATATGAAAAGATTTGTAGTCGTCTGGAAGGAGAATTAAACATTATAAAGAGCAATAAATAACGTTAGTGTGTCAATGGAAAGTAATTTGGGCTTCATAACAAATTTATCATAGATTCTAGAAAATCTATAAATTAATTATAACCGTTTATTGGTAATTTTCTTAAGTCACTTCTGGGACCTAGCTTTAATGATAAGATAGGCTTACTTTAATAGGAACTTTAAGAACTGAACTAATATAATCCGACATGTATTATCTCCGATGTTTTCCCACGAAACACCATCTTATGATCTGAGTCAAGAATATTTTGAAGTACCAGAAAATAAAAGGTTTGGGTCCAGTGATTTTTTTCAGACTTACTGTTATATAAATAAGTATTTAAGGTTTTATCAAATGTTTTAATTATATCTATTAGATCCAACTTTATTTTTTCTTTATCCACGTGTGCTTGTTTCGAGTATTTTCCCAAGAAATACCATTAAACGTTATTTATGGGCTTGGAAAAATAAAGCTAGAAAATAGAGTTCTACGACTATTATTCCTTAGTAAAAACACCTATCTCCCTTTTTAACCAAAATGTACACATTGCACACCACTTAAGGTATCGGTATGACCTTGGTCGATTATACTATAGACCTATCTTAATAAAGTACATGTTGAACATGTTTCAAAAATAAATTAAAATCAGATTTTAAATCGTATTTTCATAGGCAGTAATATTGTTGCTATATTATTTACAAGTGATCGACAAATTTTAATTAAATCAATGGCTCGGGTTCGCACTTATAAAATAATACTTGTCAATGATTTTACCTCCTTCTACTTTACGTCTCGGAATAAGTTGTAAACGTTGACTCTTATTCAGGGTTGACCAACACCTTAGCACAGTCAGAATATCTGTCTACTGAGCTAAGAGTCCTGGGTTCAATTCTCGGCAGGTCCAACCAATTTATCAATTTTTAAATGTGGGTTTACCCCTTCATGGTGATGAATTAATGACCGGGGGCGGATGTTGTGTCTGTTCTATATTTAAGTTGGTTTATAAGTTGAGTACTGATATAATCAATCAGTTTATAAAGGGAACTTTAAATACCTCAAATAAATGAAATAACAAAATAAAAGTAATTCAGAATCTCTCGGTGATGAGTGTACCAAGTTAAAATCGATTTGAAAAACTAGTTTTTTACTCAAGCCGAGTTAAATCAAGAAATTTTACATGAAATGTTTGAAAATAAGCAAGTCAATTAATAGTATAAATTGTCCCACATCAACACACGGGGGTTATTTTGGTTCCTAATACATCGAATCAAGAATCCTTGATTCTTGTTCAAATGTCCCTGATGTATAATTAAAGTCCAGAGCTTTTAAAAATACTTAAAAAAAGACTAAATCTTTCTTAATATTGATAATATATTAATATATTACTAGTGTTATATTATTGTTATTGCTATTATTTATCAAAAGTGACAACTGAAAATCACCCGACTTGGAAGTATGAATGTGTCAAAGTAGATCTAATAGCTTTTCTAGTTGTCAGATAGGGCTCTTAAAATAAAATTGGACTGTACATTATATGCATGCATGCATCCATACATTAATGCAAACAGGAATATATACATACACACGTACTGTACGTGTTAGATGAATACATACATTTTTCACATGCATGCATATATACACACATACATAAACCCCTACAAACACACCCACCAGTTTTCATACATACTCTCATAAATACTGGAATACATGCATGCCCCTCGTTTATCCTGTAAGGTAGGAAGCGTACCTTGAATTGTCTCATTATGTTTTAGGTTTTTGACCAGGGCCCGAAAATTGATGGCATTGCATCTTTTTTCTGTTAAGTCAATCACAATGGTAGATTGTGGATTAACACATTTTATGAAACCCCGATATCGTAAACATTACTTTTATTGTGCATTATTTTTCATAATTGAAGGAATTTACAGTTTATGCTGTTTTGTGAAATTTTTCAAATTTTTGGGGATAATCTTCTTATTTTTACTCATATCGTACATTTTATATCATCTTTAGAATCATCACATAAAAATCGTAACATAAAACGGGTAATCGTTTAATGAATAAATTCATTATATCAATTGACCTGGGGCATTAAATTTCTCGTGTAGTTATTAGTACAGCTAGACATGAGTAATAAGCATAGCCTAATGTTTTCAGAAATAATAGTATTTAAGTCTGCATGTATTTTTAGATTCTTATCTGGTTTATGTTTCAATTGAAAACCCAATGCCGGAGAAAGGGTTGGAATTTCTAAAGGATTGGAAATGTAAAGAATTATTTACATCAGTGGTACAGACACGATTGTTTTGTTAGTTGAGTAGATTATGGTCAGTTGTAATTGTATATCTTAAGTTTGTTTATATACTTCCATCTATTCATACTATATATAAGTGAGCAGAATGCCGAGAGTCAAACAATCACATCCCTACCATTTACGACATTTAGTTAACGAGTTCGGTGAAAGTATCTTTTCCATAGAAGGGAAAGTATTATTTTGTGTAATGTGCGAGTCGACAGTTTCAGCAGAAAAAATGTTATATTACTCAGCATATCGGTCGTGAGAAACACAAGCCTGCTTTATAACGGGCAGCATCAAATAAATTAACAATTGCTGTTAAAAAGTGCATCAACATCTAAAACCAAATCATCTCTTTTCAAAGAAAAGTTGTGTGAAGTGTTGTGTCAGCCAATATTCCGCTCGTAAAACCAAATCATCCTAAATTTCGTGAGTTCTTAGAAAGACACACGAATCATTTTATTCCAGATGAATCTAATCTCCGTAAAAGCTATGTTAGTATGTGCTATCAAAAAGCTATGGATACAATACAAACCATTTTATGAACGTGAGAAAAAAATTTGGGTATCAATTGGATTTTAAATGTATTATTGGATTTTTTAAGAACATCTTTTGTATTTTTGAAGTTATAAAAACACAGTTTTTAAGTGTAGATTTTTAAAGGCATTTTTTTAATTTAAGAGCATTGATACACCATTTGTAAGCGCATTTTTTTACGTTTTCAAGGAAATCAACTTCTGGGCTCTGGTTATGACGTAAGGCCTTCCTTTAGTACGTACAAGTTGTACTGCTACCTTTAAGAGTAAAAAATTGTTCTTACATACATACACATTTAAACAAATGTACTTAAATACATATATACTTGAATATATACTTACATTTACTGTATATTTATTACCTACATACTCATAAATATAGATCGAATACATATATAATAACATAAATAAATACGTACATACAAAGAAATTAATCTAGTTTAAAATATGACAGTGAATATGAATCGTATCTGAAAATGTAAGGTTAATATGTATTCAATTTTTTTAAACGGATAACATACAGATTGATTGACGTCCTGGCTGAGAAATTTGTATTAGTTTTGTTATCAAAGAAAAGTATAAGAATAAGAAAATATTAGGACAGTCACCCAAAATAGAAAAGATTTTATCAGAACCAACCTATCACTTATAAGTTGTAGTGTTATTTATTTAGTTACCTACTCTGTGGTATTAGGAACTCGATATCTCATTTCATTACTTACTAAAGTATTCCTCCTGTCCTTATTTTGTACTGGTTCTATTCAGTCCACACCACTACACCATATATCTATCAGGTACAATATAATGTTCTCCTCCCATCTGCATCTAGGTTTTCCCAATGGTCTCTTCCCATTGGATTTACCAGTTAATACCCTGAACACTGTTTTAGATTCATCCATTTGCACTGCATGTCCTACCCACCATAATCTACGAGATTTGATTACCCCAACAATGTATTGTGATGCATAACTCATCGTTATGTAATCTCCTCCACTCCCCTGTAGTCTTATCCAGTCTTGGACCAAATATTTTCCTAGGCACCTTTTTTTCAAATATACTAAATTTGTTTTCCTCATGTAAGGTAAGAGACCACGTTTTACAACCATAGAGAACCACCGATAAAATGTTTGATTAGAATACTATGAACTTTAAATTCTTTGACACCAAGCTGAGAGGTCAACAACTTACTGACCAAGTAATATCATCCATTTACAGACTTTATTCTTTTTATAATTTCCACTCTCATATCTTTATTGCCAGTTAATAATGTTCTTAAATATTTAAACTCATTTACCCTGTCAAATGATATGTTACTTGAAGTAATCTTTAAGTGATCGTCTTCAATCTGTGTAGTCTTTTCAAAATTAAGTTATACACATATTTTCTTACTATCCTCCAATAAAATTTCTGCATTTTTTTCCAAACCTTCCTTACTATTGCTCAACAAATCTTAGTCACCTTATTATCCTAATAGCTGCTTTGAATGGTTTAATGTGAAGCCCTCCCTAATCTCTTGAATTAATCTAATAACATTATTTAAGAATAGATTATAAAGTAATTGAGATCATTCGTTTCCTTTTTTTCAACACATTATGTATTTTGAAAGTATCACATAAGTGTCTTCCATCCCGTACCCTGCCACTCGTATCAGTGAAACATACCTCAATTAGCATGACAAGATCTTTGGCCACCCCTAATTTAGACATAAATTTAATTTGTTTCTTTCAACTGACTCATAGCCTTTTTGAAAGCTCTGTATGGTTGATGTACCGTCCTGTTGTGTTCCCACATTTCTCTAATTTATGTCTAATATAAAAATTCCGATCAGTAATTGATCTATTTAATCGAAATCCATAATAATGATCCCCAACTATTTCATATGCATATGGAGTCAATATAATTAGAATTATGTTATATAAAAGCTTAAATCATGTTTTCAGAAGTGAGACATCTTTATTATTACACTTTCTTTTATCTCCTTTATTTTTCATTAAGCTAAATAATAAGAGAGGTATGATTCACAATGTGTATATTTAATTTCATTATTTTAATATAGTTTAAGGCACGTATTTTTATATTTCAAGTTTTTCACATATCTTATTTCACTACCCTTACATATATCCAAAGGAAAACCTCATGCGACGTACCATTGTAAAATATTTTCCTATAAGGGCCCATTCCCCTTGAAATTCCAACACTAGAAACCCCACCCTCCACACTCCCTCTTACCCATTTGTGTGATATGATTACGACGGTGCCATGGTATTTTGCCGGCAACATTCCACACCAGTTCAATTAGGGAAGGAATCTGCTTGCAAGAACCCCCTCTTGGTACACTCGCGACAACATAACAACGACATATTCTTTTAGAGTGATGAGGGGAGGGGGGTTTCTGAAACAAAAATGTTCTTGGAAGTGTTGGGTTTACGTTTTGGTGATAGGAAGGGGATGAAGTTTGATTCAGCGTTGTAGTGGTAACTTCTTGCATCAAACAAACCACCACTAGTAGTGCATTCCGCATCTAATCAATCAACTGAGAGAGAAAGGAATTCGATTAGTTGGAATCCAATACTAGATACAGGTGTTGCCACGTTCAACAAGGTGTCTCTATCAATATATGATTACCTGAAAACTATTAAAAACAAATCATTTGTCATCAATTGCGCTATAATTACCATCATCATATCAGGGTATGTTTTACCTACTTATATTCCTTTAATAAAAAGTAAGTAGCACACTGCACTCATACATACTGTCTCATAAAATGTATTATAGTTTTATAGAAAGATTTCTAAATATAGTGTCAGCTTATCAGTTAACTACCCTCAAATAAGATTTACTCAGAAGAATTAACACACAATTTTTATATTCGACGCACCCTTCTGAAATAAATTTGCCAACAAAATTGTTAGAGATGGTTTTAAAACAATTATAAAAAAATTAATTGATTAACCCCAAATAAGATTTTATATAATCAAATATACTATTTGTATTAAGATAGACATTTCCCAGATATCCATTTCGAGCCAAATAGTTATAATGGATTAGTGGCTAAGGAAAGTGATTATGGAAAATTGAAGTCACGCGAAAAATGTAATTAATATAATCCTGATGATATTATGCTCGAAATTAAAAATTAGGTATATCATCAAAAGTATTTTGCGGCTTATGCTTGGATATTAATGAAATTTTTTAATAAATTGTAACTTTTTTCTGGAGAAGTAAATTTTAGAACCCATTTTAATTTGAGAGGATTTCACAAAATATTTTATTGTAGATGTACCAATAAAATAGTTAGGGAAAGTCATGTGTAGAGTAACATAATTCTCGCTCTGGTATAACGACACGCTATAGACATTGAAAACCCTAGGTCCATTAATCATGTCAACCTATTATTGGATTGTTGTTTCGGTGAAAGAAGGGTCAAGATTTCAAATCCCAACTGGTTTTAATGA
The DNA here is from genome assembly GCA_902151455.1 of Timema bartmani. Classification (NCBI taxonomy): domain Eukaryota; kingdom Metazoa; phylum Arthropoda; class Insecta; order Phasmatodea; family Timematidae; genus Timema; species Timema bartmani. The sequence goes on along the minus strand of CABFWB010000413.1, from coordinate 256,594 downwards.
TAGTGTTTTTTCTCTAATAATTTCTCCTTCTACAGCTAAGAAAAATCTGGTACATTTCCTACGTAATACTTTCTACCTTCCTCGTACGTATCCCTTTATCTTAGTTAATGTATGCGTAGAATCCTATCAGGTACTAATATGTCACTGGAAAAAAAAAATCTATTGATTGCATTGTGCTGAAGCATTGAATTATTGGGTGTGATATGAGTCATTGACTCATTATATCAGCCAGCAAACCAGGCAGTAGAAATAGTTTGTGTTAAAATTATCTAAAGACCATTTCACTCTTAAATTGCAATACAGGGCTTATGAAGCACCCAGTTGCCAGATCTTATCCGCTTGCGACATTAATAATAATAATAATAATAATAATAATAATAATAATAATAATACTTAGCACCGCGTATTACTACCCGTTCGAGCTATATGCTTAAGTACTTATTACACTAATGGATCAGGAATTGGGAAGGTTGAATTTAGAGGAAGTGAATCCGCATTTGCGTGAAGGGAGAGTGGAAAACCACTCAGGGAGAACCACCCCCAGTTCACCCGACCGAGATTCGAGCCTCGATCTCCCCGTCCTCGGTGGTCTAGCTAAACACGACTGGCGCGTTAGCTAACTACGCCACCGAGGTGGGTTAAGATATTGATGATTTATTATACAAAAACATTATCAAGTTAAGCAAAGTCAATAGAATTTATGGTAATATATTAGAAGTTTGGCTTATATTAAGCTTGTATATTTTCTGAAATAGTAGGCTTAGATCTATATTTATATCAAATATATATTGCTTCTATTGAATTTAACCATGAGGTCAAATCACGTAGAATAATCTTAGCCTGTAGAGTTGTCTGTTATTCTATATGCATATACATAAACACTACATGACAAATATTGCAGTGAAATGAACCAACTATTTAAATGTATGATTTATCTGTCCAGAAAAGAGCCCTAGTGAAATTAATTACTGACATCCTGCTCAATTATTTTCTATTAATAATTTAAATAATAAAATAAAACATACAGGATGAGTAGTGATTCGTGGATACAGACAATGCCACATAGTTAAGTGGTTAAGTCAAAAAAAAACTCTTTGCGAAAAATCCGTTCTTCCCATACCTTTTGAACAAAACGACTCTAATGTGAGAGAAGAGTGATGTGGCAATGCTGTGCCTGAAACTTACATCAAACGTATATGTTAGTTCACAGTAGGTGCTCAAAGATTTACCCTCACGTTGTTATGCATTGCTCCAAACGGCGTGTTTAATCAATGATGACTATGAAGTGTCAGGCACAATGTTAACACATCCCTCCTCTCTATCTTTTTTTAGTTTTTCTCAAAATCTATTGGAAGACCCGATTTTTTTCAAAGCATTTTTCCGACTTATATTTACCCACCTAATCGTGTGCTATTTATTACTCATCCTGTATACAAACTAGAGTTTTATCTTATTCTTTTGGTGGTTTTACATCATAAATATTATTTTTACTGTACGACAAATCATCCCAAAGATGCGATTTTTGCTAAAAAAAATGTATTGGTTCACAACAAATAATTTCCCATCAATCTGTATAAATATTTTTTACATTAAATTTGGAGCTGATTAAACATAAATTAAAAACCCCACCGATTTATTTTATATAAAGGGGATCCCAAAATATAATTAAATTCTTATCAATTTTGAAATTTTAAATTAAGGTAAGAATGACAAAAAAATAGAGTTTTAAATAAATTTGGTCATTTTATTTAAAAGAGTTTTATATGGATCATATATCTATATTCAAAGAAATTACCTGTATTGAAGTATAGATTTAATTTCCTTGATGTAATAAATTCTTACCCACCCCGGTGGCATAGCTAGCTAATGTTGCTAGTTTCGCGTTGAGATAGACTGCCGTGGACGGGTAGATTGAGGTTCAAATCTCGGCCGGGTGAACTGGGGGTGTTTTTTCCTAAATAGTTTTCCACTCTCCCTCCACGCAAATGTGGGTTAACTTCCTCTAAATTCAAACTTCTGAATTCATTGCCCATTAGCGTAATAATGGCATAAGCGTATAACCTGATCGTATAGCAAGACGCGGTGTCAATTAAATAAATAAATACATTCTTGGACTGAGCTAAAATTTAAAAGATCCATTATTAATGGCTTTTATTCTTATTTTAACTAAGTTTAAAACTAATTCTCTTGATCTTCTTTGATTGATGAAAAAAAATGTATAGTGGTTTCAAATCCTTCTTTTCTTAGAAAAAGTTTTCATTGGGAGTCAAATGTAATGAACTAGGCTGGAGTTTCATGAATAAATTAATTTTTAGTCTTTGAAATAGTTTTATATAGATTCCCATCAGAATTTTAAATCCAACAGAGAATCTTAAAAATAAAATGGGATCGTGGAAATCGATTGGCCACAGTGGTTACATCATTTATTTTTATTCAGAAGACGAGAACGTCTAATAATTTCATAGTTTGTTGTAAATACCATCTAACTTATATATGATTACATGTGTACTCTACGCCTTAATACTGGTCCAGGATATACACATAATTACATTCATGAGGTGGAAGTGAAACTGTTTAGCAAAAAATAACATCTTAATACACCTAACCAGGACCTAAGCCACTGTTATTCCAGATAAGACCAGACGGATGCCTTAATATGAGATTTAATGATGTTAATCATTTCCCTGAAACTGGGAGAAGATAGGTCTAAAACTGTAAAGTGAAAACCTTATTTTTAGGCTATTCCATCTTATTGAATTGGTAGTTAATAGGTTTTGTTTATTTTAAACATTCAGACTTGGAAAATAGCAGCAGCTACCTCCATCAACAGTTTTCCCTTGACAACCCTGTTTGCATAGTTTGTGTGTTTTAAATTCCACAGTGCATCTCTATGATGCATTTCATTCATAAACAATTATGTGTCAAACATGGTTGCGGTCAACGTTCACACGTCTCAGAAACTGGAAAGAGACTTCGACCGGCTGCGTGCGACATGAACGCCTGAACGCTAGTCTGACGAGGTACGACTGATTAAATAGGGAACATCTCAACTGCGTGGCTGTCGCGATGGACAAGAAACTCAGGAATCTGTGTTAACCGAACTGTCGCATCGTTCAAGACGCTAGTTTCACCCCTCTCATATGAAACAACGCAATATACTAGAGCAGCGGTCCTCAACCTTTTTTCGCTTGCGTACCCCTTGGCAGCCCATTTCAATAAATTGTGCCTTTTATTTTTAGCAAAATGTTTAGTTACTACTATAGTAGTCATTTATGATTTAATTGTTGCAACTAAAAATAAATGGGCTAATAATGGGATTAAAAAACATTGTGATAGTAAACTGAATAAAGAGGCATATAGCTTTACATTCATAAAGATAAGTTAAAATAAAAACTAACACATTTAATTTATTTATTAATTTAGTTATAATTATAAAACTATTTTATTTTTTTAAATTTAAATAATTTTCTCAAATAAATTCCTTAACGCCCCTCACCATTTATTTGAGTTAATTTCATATCCTTTGACTGATTTTTTGTCTTACACCTCTGGCACTATGGCGCTCTTTCTGCCACTATTAAAATATTTTCGTGTAACCCCAAACGTCTTGGCATGTATCCCTGGGGGTATTGGTACCCCACTTTAGTAACTACTGCACTAGAGCAATCTCGTCGCAGCGTTTCTGTCGCAGCTTTATAAAAGCTAGTCTGTCCCTGTCCTAAATCTCATATTTTTTGTTAAAATTAATAACTGTTTAGAATCGTTAATTTAAGGTTGATACATATTCCCTTGATTTCTAAAGGAATTACTTCTACTGATTAAAGAAACACAATATAATACGGATATTTAATATTTTGCAATTAAATATTTTGCATCGTAAGATTTGATAAACACTATTTAATTCATCTTTATTACAAACATTTTTGGGATCCTACAGGCCACTTGATAGGACGCCGTGGACCACCCTTTGATTAACACTGGACTAGGGAGTATTCTGAACAACTATTATACCATGTAAGCTTTTAAAATCTAACGCCAATATTAGAGTAAAGAAAGAAAGCCAGATAAATATTACACTAGCTCTCGGCCATGGTAAATACAGTCATCGTGCTGTTAAACGAAGTCACGCATGACCTATGTAATACAAACAAGCTTCTTGTCTGATAATTTTGCTGAGTTTCTACCCACCGGCATAGTGGAAGCCAGGTAATTACATTGTTTGCCAGTGCTGACATCTTGCAAAGCACAAAGTGAAGCAGATCTAACCCGAAGCCAGGAGATCAGTTGGCTACAGTAGTATTGTTGACCTATCTTGTACGACGTCACAAGTTAGCCTTCTGGTCACGTGACTTTTAATGCCCCAACCAATGGGACATAATATGTATTAGGCATCTCCATTTCATTCTCTATCCCTCACCATCGAGCATGATGACGTCAGAACACTGGAGCATTATGATAAACAAAAGCTAGTCACAAGAGGAAAACAAAGCAGTGCTTTAAGAATTATAAATAAATAGTTTTAACTATAGTGTATAGAAATTTTCCGTTCATTTCTAGTTGTCTTAATTTCGCATTTCGATGTCTTCTTAACTTTACACTTTATTTAGTTCCAAATTGATTAATATTTCATTATTAATTTAAATTAACTTTTCTTTGACAAACTTAAATTGATATGACGTATGCTACTAATTATAAAATAACAACTGGAAATTTAATCAATCTTTGTTATTGTTGAAAATGAGATTACAAAAACAAGTTCCGCAATATTTTTGAGATTATATAGTTTTAAATCTCACCAATAACTTTAAAATGAGAGAAGTATTCTATTATCAAAAAGTGACTTTAAATAACAGGCCAATCATGTTTTGTGTTTAAAAATGGCAAAAGAAATTAAACTCTGCAATAATGTATCATAAGATTATTTTCTCTTCTCGACATAACAGAACGGTTTGGTTTCAGGAATGTTTTGTATGACCACAAACTAGAAATTAAACTCTTAATAAAGGCCAGGAAAACACACTTCTTCTATTCGACAAAAAAATTATTAGTGCATTTCTTCTTAGTCACCCTGATCATTCAATGAACTTTAAGATTAAGAAGTATCCCTACAGCCAATTGTTGACTGCAATACAAACAATATGTTTCGAGTATACTTTAATTTATATGCTTCAATAAAGGGGAGTTTTGACTATTTACGTTAAAATTCGCCCCATTCTCTACTCATAGGTTAGCTTTGTTTGTTTGAGGTGGAACGGAAAAGAGAGTGATTAAACGTTTCTATTCTAAAAGTTTTTTTAACAAATAACTTTTATTGTCAAAATAAAATAGACGGTTGCAGATACGTTTATTTTAATTTTCTGCACTTAACGATCTCAACAGTTCTTGAATATTTGTCATGGGTATCGAGGAATTTGAACAAATATTTTTATATTTATTTAAAAGTTTATGTTTGAATTATATTATGCCCATACAGAAAATAACAAAAATTTTCATATAAAATTAAAACAAACGGGTCTACTTAAACAATATTTTATTAATTTTGACCAAAAGTTAATTTAGCCAAAACTGCCAAATGGATACTGACTCTTACTCAAAAATACAATTATTACACCACCTAAGTACACTGATAATCAATATATAGACAAGGGTGTACGAATAAACCCATACCTAGGCTGGCTGATGACCTTATCTAAATGATGAATATTTCATATATAGTTTAAATTACAGCGCGTAGGTGTTGGAAAGCCAAAGTGATCAATCATCCCCAGCACACCTGACAAAGGTTCAAACCTATACCTCACCTTCATCAGATAGCCAGTGTATTGCAAGTCTAACATAGACCGTGTGATCATCAGTGCTGGAATCTTGACGCGTTGCAGCTGAAAGTTCTATCAGAGGTTCAGGACTTGTGTCCTGACGGCGCATCTTAACAAAATTGAGAATGATTTTAATGTTTAAAAAATATTGATTTAAATTAAATAAATGTACTCTTGTATGTGAAGCAATGAACCTTCAAGTTACCAATGTCATAGAGAAAGTAAGTTTAATTTTGGCACCGTATCTTAATAACTGTTCAGGTTCTACGCCTATGTAATAATCACACTAATAAGCTAGGGGTGAGGAAGATTGAACTAAGAGGAAGTGCACCCTCATTTTCGTTGAGGGAGCTTGGATGGGTTTTTTTAAAACACCCTCAATACACCTAATCGGCATTCGAACCTCGATCTCCCTGTCATTGGCAGCTTAGTCCAGCACTAGAGTGATGCCTTGGTCTAAGCGGCCACCAAATCAGCTGAGAAAGTAAGAATAAAAGCAAATAATTGTTTATAAATAAAGAAATAACATCTTAATATCTGATCTAACATTAGTGTTTATATATATATTCTTTTAAGATTTATTAACAAAATATATGCTTTTATGGTTTTAAGACATTCTGGTTCTCTCTTTCAGTGAATCACTTTGATATTAATTTAAAAACGTTCAAAAATTTATATAGTAAAGAAGAAAGGATAGATAATAATATTCTTACACATTTTGATAAAGAGCGGGGGGAGAGGTAGAGAATTTTTTACTTTTATTATCTACCTCTTTATGGGCTCAGTATTTTGTAAGTTAATAACTTAGTATTATTTTCTGACACGTTGGGGTGTGGTTTATTTAAAACATGCCAAATACAAACTGGGCAACCCTTTTTAATCTCTCCTAGGGTACATGAAATCCTTGCTTCGGCCCTTGAGATAGTTAAATGTGCCATTTAAAGTACAGGTGGAAGAATCCTATGAATAGTGAGACATATCGATATACTAGACCCCCATTGGTAGACACAAACACTCATTGTAAAAATCATCCAAACTTGCTCTACTGGAGATGGGGAGTTTGAAGTCTTAATTATGGCCCGGAGTATGGAGAGTGTTTCAACCTAGATGGTTTTCCACCTTCCTTCTGTGTAAATATGGGTACATTTAATCTAATTCCTTACCTTCTCATCCCAAAACAAAAATTCATTTATATCTGTGAATGCCCCTAGACTGTAAAAAAAATGTGTACCTCAAAATTAAATAAATATTTATTTACAACGTTTCTCGATTATAATATTTTTATTTTTGAAGTTAAATGTTAAAAGCTCAATGTTAAATATTTTATTAAAATATGTAAATATTGTCATCCAAATAAATAAAATTTGTTAAAAAGTTACATTTGTTTTTAGTTTATCTAAGGACATAAAATAATATCAAAATTTGAAGAAAAAATGTGAATAACTTATACACGGATTTATAAATATTAATATTCATAAACAAGTTTGTAGACGATTTTATTTGTAGAGGCCCCGAGGAACTATCCTCTGTCATCCTCCCTTAAATTTGGGCCTGTCCCTAACACAATAGTGCTATTAAAATTGTTATTGTCTTGACGGATATTAAGGTCATGATGAATCTAAGATTTCCAACATCTAGTCAATTCCGAACCTTTGCTTACTGATTTGAATCGATCCCAAAAACTATATTTTACTTTGGAAATTTTTTAAATCGTGTACGAATAATAGAATATTATTTTAAAATCATTTCTGATCCATTCTGAACAAAATACTTCATAATTTTTTATTTTTTTCGAATTAAAATGAAATATAGACGTAACCACACTCTATAACTGAGAGTCTACGAGTCTTAACTATAAGAATCGATGTTGGTTTCTATATAAAGTATAATTATTGAAAATTTGAACAATGAGATTGAAATCTTTAACTAAAATTAGTCAAATCTGTGGAAAAGTTTCAGTAAATTGGACATTTTAGTTGCAATTAAAAACTTAAAAATATTTTTTTTAGAAATTTGGAATCATATACCAAACTTATATTCGGAACAAAAATTTCGAGGGTTCACTCATGCTTACCAAGTCAAACCAAATTTATTGGTACAGCACAATGATGTTCATCGTCACCAAGCACCCAGATTATCATATGTACAGTACAATTTTCTTAACAAGAGACTTATCTGACATATGAACCAATTTCTAGATCTACTTGTAAATATTCAAATATCCATTTATGCCATCTGCTTCTATATTTTTGATATATATTATCAATACCTATTAAATGATATTAATAATGTTATAAAATAATATTAATGATAACAGCAAAAACTGATATTTGACTTTAGGTTTAAGATCCAAAGTTTGGTTTTGTTTGCTCCCACATCAATTTGGAGAAGTACACATACTTAGCCATTCGAAAGGTTATTACAAGCCGCTCTCTCGATTTGGGAGAAAGCACATGTATTAGGGAAGTCATGAGTATATTTAAAGGTGTCCCTCTGAATTCTCCGTATTTAATTTCTATGAGGGGTCTTGGCGAAAAAATGACTACTATCTTAGACCAAAAGGCATCTCATATCATGTCTTTTAGGGATCTTTTGGCTCTTTTGATATTGGGCAGACGTATTTTCTTCGTTTCAAAAGTAAGGTTTGCTACTAATTTTTATCTAGTGATCTTGGACTAATTTTAATCTGTGAGCTTCAGGTCATACGGAGATATTTTTTACCACAAGACCAAGAGGTAACTATGATATATTTATTTCCTAAAGTACCCTTCCTATCATATATTGTCCAGCCATAGGATTATATTTTGCTCGCAACACACTGGTTGATTATTTAATATTTAAGACGTTTATTGTAGAACAGTTTTGAGAGAATACTTTTCTAAATCTTGTGATCTCTTTGGAAAATAACTTTGACCATTATAGTAAGACCTTTACCCTTCAACATTGAATGGTTCAACTATTATCTAAATGTTTCTTTGTAAACACGTGTAGAGAGTATTTATTACTCATGTATGTAGGAAAATGGGATTTAAAAAACTTAGACCAGTGTTTGCATAGTCTAATAACTTTTATTTTCTTAGTTCTTACTTGTCATATATCATCAGCATTGCAAGAATATTAACAAGATCACTTTTATCCATTTTATTCTCATGTTGAGTTGAGCGATAAATTATATTACATATAGTTTTATTGGTTTTTATCAATGCATGATTAAACTGATAACATATTATAATCGTAGATAAAAGTTGTAATTACACATAAATATAGTTTTTGCTTAAGATGAAAAGTAAGAGGTTTACCTTACATGCTTTCATTATGATCTAGCCTTCAGGATAGCATCATAGTATAATCAGACAAGGTAAGCCTAATACCTTTAAGTATAAATGTAGTGTACTTCAAATTTATCTGCCATATGGGCTTATAATGTCTAAAAAAACAAACAAAAAAGTTCAGCGTTAATTAGATTCGAACTCTAGTGCAATAGGTCCTCCCACCTGCTACAACCGTTGTCAGGTGAAGCACTGTTTTTAGTTGACGACCCGGAGGGGGATGGAATCATTGTCGTCTATGTATATCGAGGGTGGACGGGTGCGTCTGTGTGGTAATATACGTCAGAACATTTCCTACCCTCGAACTACCCTAATTCTACTCTCTCCAACATATTACTAGCCCCCTCTCCCTTTCATTTTACCTCTCATCCCTTCAAACACACATCCCTAGCCCAGAGGGTTCGCTGGGACATTATGCCACCACGCTGCAAAATATTCCGTTTGATGCCAGACAGACACACATCGCCCAGTCCAGGATGCCTTAGGGGAGGGTGGGTGGTAGGGTTGTAACTGTTGAAGAGGGGTAGTTTACACATACGAAGCATCTGTGTTTACCAGATACATGTTGTTCGCTAAATGACTACGTAACACTACGCGAACAAGGCACACAATGGTGAATCCCGTGCCTCATAATGGTGCATCTGGCATCAGATATTCATTTCTGGATGAACTAAAATGGTCGTGCATTTGTTGATATGGCAACAGTGCTATACACCTGATTTTCGGGTGTATGCACTTTGGCGAGTCTTATATAGGCTACGTTCAGACGTCTACCATTCCCCCCATTGACCTGGGATGCTTGGTATTCGTGTAGTGCGATTGGTTGACTCTGGTGACTTGACTTTAATACAGCCCCTAATCTCCAACGTGTTATTTATAAATTACCTTGGTTCCACATAAGACTCAGATAAGAAGAGATTCCCTCCAATTTTTTATTTTACTCTGATAATTTAAATCATATTGACTATAGAGGCATCAATTTTCCTATATTATGATTTATCAATTGGTGCGTTTCAAATGATTATTATTAATATGGAAATGTCTTATTATTATTAAAACTATTAGGTGTTCTGTCATTTGATAGATTCATTACTTTAGTCAATGTATTATAATACCAATGCACCCGGTCGTATATCTCTTCCTTCAGCTCCAAAAATGTTCTTCTTTAATTTATGTCATCATATATTTTAATCCTTCTTCAACCTAGGCTCCTATTTTTATCAACCTTTCCTTCTATGATGTTATGCAGAAAACAGTTCCTCCTAAGAATATGTCCGATTCATTTCCAAAGAATCACATCCAAAATGGCTCTCTTACCACCCGCTCTTATAAAGACTTCATTTGTAGCCTTGTCTGTCCACCTGTTCTTCTGATGTTTTCTTTAGAAACACATTTAAAATCTCTCCACGTATTTCTTTTTCATCTTATTGAAAGCTTAAATTTCTGCTACACACAATGCGATACTCAGATATAGCATTTCTTCACTTTCTTCCTTAGTTCCAAACTCAACCTGCTGGCCATCAGTAACCTCATCTCATTGAAAGCTTCCTTGGTCATGGCAATTCTCGTCCTAATCCTCTTGGTGTTGTAGGCATTTTTTGTCAGCAAACTTCCCAAGTAGTTGATTCGATCAATAAATTCTAGCTCCTGCTTTACAATTTGTATTTGGATATAATTAATCAAATACATCATTCTTAATGTTCAAATTATTGATAATGTTATTTTTAATATCAATACTGGCTATACGTATTTACCTATGCTAATAGGGTTGGGATGAGTAAGGTGTAATTTACCCTAAATATCACATTTACAATTTTGGTTTGGTAATTGTAATGAATAGCTTGTAAGATAGCGCTAGGGTCAATATTAAAATTCGTCAAGGAACGACTGCTAACCTTTAGGGTAAACGAATTTTACTCTTGAAGAAATGAGTCCTATATTTTTTGTAACAATTATGTTTAACTTGTAAAATAGTGTCATCATTCAATGTAGGACTACTACCTTTCAGAATAAACAGATTGTTTGATTGAAGAGATTGTAACTCGCAATAACGTCATCCGGTTTCTTCACAATATGTCACCTTGGAATAGGCCTCTAAACCTACCCTGAATATCAACACCAGTAATGGCGGACATGCAATCAAATCTGAAATATTATTGATTGGGAGTAATGGATAAGTTGAGGTAGAGATGAGAAAAGTATTGTTTAGAGGGAAATTATCTGCTTTTACATGGAGGAATAGTGGAAAACGATTTATAAATAAACCTTCAGGGTATACTTTGGAAGACATTGAACTTCTTTATTTTTGCTACCGTCAAACCAGACCAGAAGGAGGAGTTGCCTTAGTCCGTGTATCCATCAATCCATGTTTGAGATGAATAAACTGAAAGGGTAAAAATACACATACGCCAAATACTATAAGCTCTTTGGCCTTTTTATGGCCCCCTTAACCCAATCCTGCTTTTTTTATTAAATTTGTTCACACCAAGTGTTGTAAGAAAATTACACTTCTCAAATAGAAGTGACTCACATCTCCTTCTCCCCCTTCTTTTTCCAAAAGCCAAAAAAAAAAAAAAA
>CABFWB010000413.1:185631-236458 GCA_902151455.1 Timema bartmani | reverse complement strand
GGGGGGGGGGGGGGGGGGGGGAAAGTCGATTTTATCGAAATCCATTATAAAGATTTTAATTAAATTTTATATATAAATACACACTTTTTATTACTTCAAACTCGATGGCCGTTCTCATTTTCTCATGAAAATGACTTTGAGGGTATTTTATATAGAAGAATTTTATCATTTCCATGATTTCTCCGCAATTATTTGAGATAAGAAATAACTTGTCATTGTAAAATTTTAGTACTATTAAAGATAAAACATCTTATTTGAAATATATTTTAATTAAAATAAAATTTTCTGAGTTTTAAGCAAATATATATACTTTATAGTTCAGGTCCTATGAATAAATTCTATTCTTATACTCTTTGGTTGACCAAATGTCTATATTTTCTATAACAGTGTTCCTAGTTCCTTATATCATAGAGTGAGTAACAACAGTGTATACTACGAGCATTCTATTTAATATCCTCTGTGTAATGGTTCAACAACAATTTATAGACATATTATTTAGTTTCGCAGATCTTACGAGTTTTAAGTAAATGTCTATTTTAAGATAAAAATGAAAGAAAGACTGCCCAGTGTGCTGTACCATTTATTTTTAAAGATAGGTTTGAAAAATATAAATTAATTGCTGTGATTTTTGGTTTAGAGATGTTTCACTTTTCTCAATGTTCCTTGAAAAGTGTATATCACTTCATTTGTGCTCCTTAGTGAAGGGTTTCTACAACAAAGTAAATTATTTCATTTCACAAATCTTATGTGATCTAAATTAATGTATCTATTTTAAGATAAATGAGAGGGGCAGTATGAGCAGTGCACCATGCCATTTATTTCTATATATTTTTGAATAATGAAATGTATAACTTAAAAATAGAATAGTATACTAAAATATTTATTAATTTTATAATATTACTATAATGCTATTAACTTTAAAATAATCGATGCAGTACAGTACTTATTTTGAATCGGAGAAAAATATTAGCAAATAAAATGGGTTCAAAAATATACTCTACAAAATAAAACATTCGGATATTAATTTGGGGAATTTGATAAATAAATGGAAAGGGGTACCTCAAACATTTTCTCGCTCCTTAACTATCAAATAGACACATTTATTAAAAACTCTTAATAGTATTGTAAAAATATATTTAAAAAAATGGTTTATACTGTAATATAAGTATACCTATAAACTGAAAAATTATTTCTTAGCTCAAAAAGTGGCAGTAATATGGTCTAAAATGAGAATTTCTGCTTGTATTAAGTACGTAAGTAATTTTTCTGGGTAAATGAGGGCTTCCATTTAGTTTTTTGTGTTAAACTCGTTTGCGCGTATTTTATCAAATCAATTTTATATTTTTGCCTACTAGTAAACTAATGATAGTTTTAGGGTAAATATCTAGTTCCTAACCTCCTCGGGATAACATTATTAAAACACTTTCACAGAGTTTTAGTCCAATAATTAAAATGGTCTCGGCTCTAGTCTGAGATACGCACTGACAGCATCATGAAAACAATTTTTTTTAAAGCTGGGTCATTAAACGTCAACACTTATCAAAATATCGAGTTCAAATTGATGATTTTTACAATACTTTCCTCTCTGAGGTTGTAGTCCCCACTGAAACTAGACTTCCCTTTGTGGGTAGTAATATATATACGTACAGGGTTTTTGGAAACTCTTAACCCAAACTGCACATGTAGTTTGTTTGAACCAAAAGTAATACAAAATCCTATACACTTACATCTTAAAACTATGCTAATACCATTAAATTGTGTTCAAAGTTTCAGCGTACAGCGCCGGGAGAGCAAACCTGTTCAAGCATGCGTTTACAACAGGTTTCATAGGAGTTTGGCGTGCGGTACTCCAAACCTTGACATCTAGGAGCATGGCAGCAGAAAATATCACAATTATTAATAGTAAACAACGCACCAGTCCATCTATAAATGCGAATACGTTCTGAGGGTCATCATTAACGGTCCTACATCACAGAAAGTGCTTGCCATCATTACATGTGCAGTGACGCACACCTAGTGCCTATGCAATTTGTTGTACATGCATGCTTGACAGATCTTTACTCCCAGCGCTGTACGCCAAAACACAATTTAGTAGTATTAGCATTGTTTTCCAGATGTAAATGTATAGGTATTTTGAATTACTTTTGATTCAAAACAGCTGTATGTGCAGTTTGGGTTATGAATTTCCTAACACCCTGTATATATATATAGTGGGTTGGGGAAAGGCAAAAAGCTGCTCTATTTTAACATTAAGGAAACTAACGTTAATGACATAATGTTCACGAAGGCGTGTATTATTCAAAAAGGGGTTTTAACCAGGTTGGTAAAGAGAGGGGTGAAGGGTTTGGGGAAGAAGGGTTGGAAAAAGCTATCATATTGTTGTTGGCACAGACTTTGTGCATACACATTTTGCCGCCGAGTTTTCGAAATTGGCCCCCAGGCTGACCACCGACCTGTGTGTTTCTATTACCTGGTTTGTTCATACTTGTGTATGGGAGAGTCTGTTTGTGTTCATGCATTCGGTACCTATCCAACTCGACCCCATTCTACTACCCCCCCCCCCTTTCGAAACTGTTAACTTTCTCTCTCTTTCTTTCTCAATACGCATAACCTTCCCTTGCCAAATCCTTTACTAGCTTGAACCGGATTCACAACTTGATGAATTGCAAATATATTTATAATTCATAACGTGACTGGAAGGGTTCATCCGGAAGATTGTTGGCTTGCTTACACGAATGAGAAAGTTACTTCTGGTCCTACAGATAATGAACCTTTTATAAAAAAAATATACTTATTAGTATAGAGAGGACAGTCATAACTCACAAACATAAAAACAATTGTTTTAAGTAATTTATACCTGTACGCATCACTGTCATATGTTTTGTTAAATTGGAAATAAGGCTATCTGTTGCTTTGAAACGTTTGTTAATTTAATGCAACATTTCGATTATATTAATTAATTATTACATTACTTTATCATATTGGTGTCTGCATTGTCATGATTTTAAATTCATGCAATGAATATGTTTATTTTTAGAAATAATTTTAATTTATTGTTTATTTACACTGATAAATATAATTAGAAATTAAATTACTAAATTACTCGCATTTGGGGATGCGTTTAAATTGTAAATATATCAGTTACATGCATGGGTGTGTATATAGGAAGGGGGGGGGTTTGCAGTATTGCTTCAAATATTGTTTTCAATGAGGCAGACACACACACAAAAATGTAAGAAATTATTATTTCTTTGGGGAAGGACGCATTACAAATAATGAACAACTAAAACAGAAAGTAGTCGAATCTGTCCCGTCACCCTTGGTTCTGATCCTAACAAGGATAGTTTATGACCTGATCACCCTGGATTTACGTACGTCAGTTATATCTCAGCGTTAGATCAAAATATTTTAGGAAATTGCGTTCGATTGACAAATATTTTCACGTATACTATTACCGATTAGACTGGGTTTAATTTAAGTGAAGGTGACCTGGTGGTCTAGAGGTAAGGTGTCAGACTTCGATGCTGGGGGTCCGGGGTTCAACCTTCGGTCCCGGCACAGATTTATCTGATTGCCAAACTCTTCCTTCACCTCTGAAGAGACGTGTATTAATCACAACTTGTGAATGTGAGGAATGCCAGGCCTCCACCGTGGTTCGGATTCCACGTTAAACTGTAGGTCCTCCATTTTATGCCATAATCACCCTACCATTACACATTAGCGTAAGTGCGTATAACCCGAACGGTTAGTAAGACGCGGTGCTAATAATAATAATAATAATAATAGTAATAATTTAAATGAAAGATAACATACATTAAATATCACAAATTATTATTTAAGACTAACTTATTCCTTGCCTTATTTTTGTTTACAGTTATAAAATATTGAAACTGAATGTAGTTTGAGCAGGAGTGATAAGTTCATCTCCAATTATTTGACTGCGGGAGAAGTCGTTTTCACTGTAACTTAAAGAATAGCAATTCGGCTCGGAGAGATTGTTTGTAATATGTCATATTATTTAATCTTAGCTATAAGGATGGAAAATATTAAAAAAACACAACTTGTATTGTACATTAATTTTAGGAAGTGGAACCAAGTGTCGCTTCAGTACGTCCTTAACTAAAACTCACAAATTATTCTGAAGCTAACATGAAATATTATGCTATGCTTCAGACTGTCATAAGAACTTCACAATATCTACCACACAAAAAAAAAATAGTAAGTTAGCTCTTGTGAACGAACGTGTGACTCTTAAATTTGAAACTTGAAAATGTTGAGTAGATTTTTTGAATTATATAAATACTGGGTTGTAAGCAAAGCAATAATATAATATATCAAAACGAGCTGTTGCTCATTCATGAAAATACATTACATTGATTATGTTGAAATCATGCCTGGACATAGTTCGGGTATACGGTTAACAAAGTCTAATTTTTTTACGTCCACCATTTTGTTTCACTATTGTGGCTACAATACACTAATTTTCGTCCTTTTACTCAGATTCTACTAATAATATTTTCATTAGACCTACTTTGGACGTATACGTATTATAAGACATCTCGTATGAAGAACGGGTATCTAACTAGTGAATTATATCCATACTAGCTACATTATTATTTATTTGTAACTTAAATATTTCACTAAGTAATACGATTATTGTCATCTGAGATATACAAACATAAATTTATATTAGCCTAGCTAATAGCCTATTTTCATGGGGGTTTAATATCTTCTGATATTTTGAAACTATTTAAAAACTACCCCTCTCCCACTTCACTTATTAGTGGTTGAAATTCATAAGACTCCCAAAATTGTTTGACTTGTTACCTAAAAAAAACCTTCTCATCTTTACAACTCAAGCGATTATTAGGAATAGACAAAATAAACTATAGTTCCTGCCCTTCACATCCTTCTGAAAATTACAAAAAATACCTTTGGCCCGTTAAATAAAAATAACCTCCATAGCAGGCTTAATTGTTTAGGCTCAAATAGTTTGGAAGACAATAAATAAAGTACCCCCTCCTGTTACACCCACTTAGAGGTTTAATTTTTTAAAACATCTCAAAATATCTTTGCCATTACCTAGAGAGAAATACCTTTCCTGCATAATTTATCTTTCAAGCTCAAGTGGTTAGGAAGATACGAAAAAACAACCCTTTCCCCGTTTTACCCTCTTAGAGGCTGAATTTATAAAAAATTCCCCTAAAATCACTATGGTCCTATAAAGACATTTTCAGCTAAGCTTAATCATTCTAGCTCAAAAAGTGAGTATGATACTGAAAAACCACCTTCTTCCAGCTCACCCCGTTAAGCGTCAGTGGTTGAATTTTGAAAAATTACCGAATAACCTTTGGCCTGTAAACTAAAAAAGGACCTCCCAGCCAGTTTTATAACTCCAGAATAAACGGTTTGGAAGAGTGGTAAAGACCAACCCCTGCTCACCTCAAGGAAGTGATTATAGATAGTCCAAGTGTAATAGCCTAGTTCCTCCATGACACCTTAAAGACGAGATTATAAGTAGTCCAAGTGTAATAGCCTAGTTCCTCCATGACACCTCAAAGACGAGATTATAAGTAGTCAGAGTGTAATAGCCTAGTTCCTCCATGACACCTCAAAGACGAGATTATAAGTAGTCAGAGTGTAATAGCCTAGTTCCTCCAAGGAAGAAATTATAAGTAGTCCAAGTGTAATAGCCTAGTTCCTCCACGACACCTCAAAGAAGAGATTATAAGTAGTCCAAGTGTAATAGCCTAGTTCCTCCAAGGAAGAGATTATAAGTAGTCCAAGTGAAATAGCCTAGTTCCTCCAAGGAAGAGATTATAAGTAGTCCAAGTGTAATAGCCTAGTTCCTTCATAGCACCTCAAAGAAGAGATTATAAGTAGTCAGAGTGTAATAGCCTAGTTCCTCCATAACACCTCAAAGAAGAGATTATAAGTAGTCAGAGTAGAATAGCCTAGATCCTTCACGATACTTCAAGGAAGAGATTATAGCTAGTCAGAATGTACAAGGCACTTTTAGGAAGAGATTATAAGTAGTCAGAGTGTAACAGCCTAGTTCATCCACGACACCTGAAAGAAGAGATTATAAGTAGTCCAATTGTAATAGCCTAGTTCCTCCACGACACATCAAAGAAGAGATGATAAGTAGTCAGAGTGTAATAGCCTAGTTCCTCCACGACACCTCAAAGAAGGGTTTATAAGTAGTCTCGAGTGTTATAGCTTAGCTCTACCACTTTTATAGGAGGAATGGTGACCAAGGTAGTCCTCCTCCCCGACGTTGCATGTAGGTTCACGTGAACAGGAAAAGTTTCGCACAGAAAACTACAAATCTAAATCATAAGAAAATGTATTAATACATGAAAGTTAGGTAATGTTATTTGGTTAGGAGACATATAATTTACGAAAAGATTGAAAACTGTGCTAGTACTGGGCTAGTGAAATTTGACTATCTATAATCTCTTCCGTGAGCTATAGTTTAGAATCTCGACCTACCCTCTCTCTCTTAAGTGGAGGATATTGACACCTTCACCCAGTAAAGGATCTTGACACCTTCAGCCAGTAAAGGATCTTGACACTCCCTAGTGGATGAAATCAACCCCTTCCCTTGGAGGAGGATTTTGACCCTTCCCCAGTGGAGGAACTTGAACTTCCCCAAGTGGAGGAACACGACCTTCCATAATGGAGGAGCTGGATCCCCCCAATGAAGGTATTCAACCCTTCCTAATGGAGGAACTCAACCCTCCCCTCGGTGAAGGAATTTGACCCTCTCTAGTGGAGGAATTTGACCCTCCCTAGTAGAGGAATTTGATCTTCCCCAAGTGAAGTAACTTGAGTAAAAGAATTCTATTCCCCCCAAGTGAATGAAATGTACCATGGGATTAAAGGATATTTTTACATATGTGGTACTAGGCCAGGTGTCGTATAGGATCTCTACCTCGCCCGTATGATATTTAATAACACTAAATAATCAATTTTTATAAAGTTTGTTTCTCTGTTTTTACTTTCTCTCTATCTTATAAGTAGAGAAAGTATTGTGATCGTCAAAAAAATCGAAGTCGAGATTTTGATGAATTTTGACGTTTCATGACTTCCTGAATCCGAAAAAGTGGTTTTTGAATGTCTGTCTGTCTGTCTGTCTGTCTGTCTGTCTGTACCTCCAACTAGAGCCTAAACTATTTTACCGATTGAGCTGAAACTTGATATCTAGGGTTTTCATAGGGTTGCCCCGAGGGGTTTTTGGAATTGGATATCTACCCCTAAAATTAAGGGTAGTTTACTGAAGGGAAAAAAGAGAAAAAGTCGATTTTCTCAAAATCGGCTCTAACGATTTTGATTAAATTTCATTTATGAACATTAATAAATATTCCAAACAAAATGGCTACTCTCAATATTTCGGCAAAATGGCTTTAAGGGCTCCGGTCTGATGCGTAAATTAACATTTTTTATAATAGCTCCGAAACTATTTGAGATATGAAATTACTTAGCATTACAAATATGTATATATATTTATAATACAAATATTTTATTCGAAACATATTTTTATAAAATCAATAATTTTCAATCTATACGCAATTATATATATATTTTTAGCTTTTTGGACATTAAAGCTTAAGTATTGCGATCGTAAAAAAAACTAACCTGAAATGTTGATGGATTTCGACGTCTCATGACCCCCCGAACCCTAAAAAATAGTCTTTGCAATGCCGTCTGTCTGTGTGTCTATTAAAACTTAAAATTAAGGGTAGTTTACTGAAGGGCAAAAAGAGAAAAAGTCGATTTTCTCAAAATCGGCTCTAACGATTTTGATTAAATTTCATTTATGAACATTAATAAATATTCCAAACAAAATGGCTACTCTCAATATTTCGGCAAAATGGCTTTAAGGGCTCCGGTCTGATGCGTAAATTAACATTTTTTATAATAGCTCCGAAACTATTTGAGATATGAAATTACTTAGCATTACAAATATGTATATATATTTATAATACAAATATTTTATTCGAAACATATTTTTATAAAATCAATAATTTTCAATCTATACGCAATTATATATATATTTTTAGCTTTTTGGACATTAAAGCTTAAGTATTGCGATCGTAAAAAAAACTAACCTGAAATGTTGATGGATTTCGACGTCTCATGACCCCCCGAACCCTAAAAAATAGTCTTTGCAATGCCGTCTGTCTGTGTGTCTATTAAAACTTAAAATTAAGGGTAGTTTACTGAAGGGCAAAAAGAGAAAAAGTCGATTTTCTCAAAATCGGCTCTAACGATTTTGATTAAATTTCATTTATGAACATTAATAAATATTCCAAACAAAATGGCTACTCTCAATATTTCGGCAAAATGGCTTTAAGGGCTCCGGTCTGATGCGTAAATTAACATTTTTTATAATAGCTCCGAAACTATTTGAGATATGAAATTACTTAGCATTACAAATATGTATATATATTTATAATACAAATATTTTATTCGAAACATATTTTTATAAAATCAATAATTTTCAATCTATACGCAATTATATATATATTTTTAGCTTTTTGGACATTAAAGCTTAAGTATTGCGATCGTAAAAAAAACTAACCTGAAATGTTGATGGATGTCGACGTCTCATGACCCCCCGAACCCTAAAAAATAGTCTTTGCAATGCCGTCTGTCTGTGTGTCTATTAAAACTTAAAATTAAGGGTAGTTTACTGAAGGGCAAAAAGAGAAAAAGTCGATTTTCTCAAAATCGGCTCTAACGATTTTGATTAAATTTCATTTATAAACATTAATAAATATTCCAAACAAAATGGCTACCCTCAATATTTCGGCAAAATGGCTTTAAGGGCTCCGGTCTGATGCGTCAATTAACATTTTTTATAATAGCTCCGAAACTATTTGAGATATGAAATTACTTAGCATTACAAATATGTATATATATTTATAATACAGATATTTTATCCGAAACATATTTTTATAAAATCAATAACTTTCAATCTATACGCAATTATATGAATTTTTTTAACTTTTTGGACATTAAAGTTTAAGTATTGCGACCGTAAAAAAAAACTAACCTGAAATGTTGATGGATGTCGACGTCTCATGACCCCCCGAACCCTAAAAAATAGTCTTTGCAATGCCGTCTGTCTGTGTGTCTATAAAAACTTAAAATTAAGGGTAGTTTACTGAAGGGCGAAAAGAGAAAAATTTGGTTTTCTCAAAATCTGCTCAAACGATTTTGATTAAAATTCGTATCTAGGCGTTGATTAAGATTATAAATAAACTGGCTATTTTCATTTTCCTATGAAAATGATTTTTAGGGTACTTTACAGAAGCGTTAATTTCCGTATCTCCACAACTATTTGAGAAACTAAACAACTTATCATTGCAAAATTGTAGGACTATTAGAAATAAAAAACTTTTATTTGACATATATTTTTATAAAAACAGCAGTTTCTGAGATATTTGCAAATATATTAATACAATTTTGTGAGCTTTAGTTGTAAACATATACTACTTAAGTCTTAACGCAATAATTCTCCAATGCCATAGAGTAATTAAATATAAGTATCTAAAAAAGTATGTTATTTTTCCTTAAATCTCTTAGGAGAAATGTTTGCATAGCAATGATCTATCTCCATTTTAGACTCAATAGTCAATATTTACATTTTTTATTGGTCAAAATGTATAAATGAATAATTAAATATCAATGCGATGACTTGAAGATCTGCAACACCTTATAAAATGTTAAAACTTTAAACAGAAATCGAAATTTTAATACGAAGTGTTGACCCTTGTGGAAGACATTAAACTATTTGAAATGCTCTTAGGTGGACAAAGATGCGCCTCTTTTCTCATTGATTCTATATCATTGTATATTATTTTATGCATGTTCTTATGTGGAGTGGTGATAATACAATGTACATTATTCCGTTCATAAATCTTACGAGTTTATAGAAAGAGAGAGAAAGTCTGTGCGGTGCGCCGTACCATTTATTTCCAGTAAATTCAAAAAGCATTCTTCGAATGGAGACGAGACCTCTTCTATTGTTCTCATTTTTCAAAGAAACGCGGTAAGCTATATGCCATCACTTTAGCTCATCAGCGAGAAAAGTAATGTAAAAATAACCGGGGGTAGGTGGTGAACATTCGCCGTGGCTGGTATTGCGGGTGCATGATATCAGTTGGGGTGTGGAGGGTGTTGCGTGAAGGTCCAAGAGAACATGAGAAGCTTCGCGCAGGGAATCACAAAATTCACCAGCCCGTGAAGGGTTAGGTTAAGATAGGCTTAGCAATAACTATAATTATATACAATATACAAAGTATGGAATGTTTGAGCGTTAGGTTTGTAAAATATTAATTATTTTTCACACCGTTTTCTTAATTGGTCTTTAATTTTGGTTTTGGTTATTTTGTGCAAAGCAAACTGGATTGGACACAATCTTATGAGAAATGTAATTTGCACGTCATAGAAAAGAAAGGTTGAGGGAAAGAGGAGCTTAGGAAGAAGGAGGAGTACTCAAATATTGGACTACTTTAGGGAAAGAAAAAGAGTCTAGTTGCTTAATTAATAATTAAAATTAAAATAATTGTAATGATAATTATTATTAGCACCACGTCTTACTACCCGTTCGGGTTATACGCACTTACGCTAATGTGCAATGGTAGGGTGATTGTGAGATGAAATGGAGGACCTACAGTTTAACGTGGAATCCGAACCACGGTAGAGGCCTGGCATTCATCACATTCACAAGTTGTGATTAATACACATCTTGTCAGAGGTGAAGGAAGGGTTCGGCAATCAGATAAATCTGTGCCGGGACCGAGGATTGAACTGTAATGATAATAAACACGAACCCGATATTCACTAATGCATGCAAGACTAGTTTAAGTTTGGTTGGGTGGGAGCTATATATTATAAATATATATTATGGCTAGTTTGAAAGCTAGGTTTGTATTAGGCTACTGCACTCGGACTAATTACAATCGCTTCCTTGAGATGTCGTGGAGGAACTCGGCCACGCAAATTTGTTAAGCGTTTGTGTAAACCCTCTTCCCAGTTTCTTCCCTTTTTATAAAACACATTAACTAGTCTTTCAAAACTCAATACTAAAACACACAGTATTTACAGACCTTTTTGATCGGGAAATAAATTTTTTATTTTTTAATCAAGGATCGAAATAAAACATTCTCTAAAATCATACACTTTAATTTACTTTATTTCACGATATATAATATAATTTTTTGATATTTTGGTAGTTTCTTATCTGTAAATCTTAAGACCACGAGGGTTTTTCGTTTAAACATATCTTAGGTGGTAAATTAATATCTTAGAGCATAGCTTGTACACAAAATATTATTATTTTTATTTTTGAATGAGAATAAGTCTAGTTACTGGACACTACCAACTAGTGTTCATATTTAACCACCCAGATATTTTATATATTGGGTGAATTAAATCATATTATTAAATGATTGTGAAATATTTTTTTCATGAAATAAGCAATTTATAAAACCTATTTTATGTAAAAATCCGTGATTACATGTATGTCATATTATATTTAAATAAAAGTAAACAAATCATTTATTAGGCATCCAATTTATTTGAAATTGTAAGAATATTCCTACTTTTTAAGCAAGACAAGAAACCTTCTTAAGAGTATCATGTCTAAGTTTTCTTATTTCCTTAAAGATGTAGGGTTTTTGACCCCTTGTTTCTACCTTTACTCTATTTTTTTTCCTCCCTCGAATCTCATTTTGAAATCCGATCGCGGTTCGTGCAAATGGTTATGGGGGAACGTCTTCTCACTGTTTCATGGACGAGGTGCAAACAAAGGAGAAATCCTTTCACATCCACCCTGATGTTCTGAGACCCATCCCACCCAATCACCCCTTTGGCCCCGAAAAATCCTACTACCACTACTATTTTCTTGTAGTTCAAGATACTCTCTGTTGAAATGTTTATACGTTTTGTTATATTTCTTAAAACATACAGATACATATAACTAATACTATCTTTGTATTCAAATCTTGTGTGGCATTTTATATAATTCTTTTCATATTCTCACAATATGCACCCTGAACAGTTATTTGAATCCTGAATTTTAGACGCCTCCCTACTAATTGGACTACCCAAGCAGAGCCACGAATAATTAGCATTTTCTAAATAAAAAGCATATTAGTCCTAAAAATAATTTTTTTTAGCATTTAAATTATTTAAAAATTGCTGTCACAATTTTTAAATAATTAAGTAGGTTAGCTAAAATATTAAAATTAAATAGTACAATCCTAGTCAACTAGATAAATGGGTACATACATAGTTCCTATCTGATGTGGAGTTATTTTTCTGTTACAGACTTACGCTTCTGAGAAGGTTTATGAAGATTCATATATTAATCTTTGAAACAATCATATGTTGCAGACTCGTATATTATAACATTTACAATTTAATAATCTCTATAAACATAAAAATGAAAATTTGAATAGATTTATTAAATAATATTATTTAGTATAACTTATATGGACGATGCGAATTTTCAGCCCATTTTGTCATTATTTATATTAAAGACACCTTTTCAATTATATTAATTCAAAGATTACATAATATGTAAGCTGAAACTAGTCATGAATATAATATTGCACTTATACATTCTGAATTGTTGGTTAATTTGCACTTATACATTCCAAGCTGTTGACTAATTTGCACTTACGCATTCTGAGCTGTTGATTAATTTTCACTTATGCATTCCGAGCTGTTGATTAATTTTCACTTATGCATTCCAAGCTGTTTATTAATTTTCACTTATACATTTCGAGCTGTAGATTAATTTTATTCTTAGCTACACGATCAATACCTAGAATAAAGATATGTGTGCAGTACTTCTTACTACCAGTCCTGACTATTGACAAATTTACACTAACTTGTTAGGGATGAGGAGAGGTATGATTTAGAAGAAGTCTATCCACAACTACATGGAGGAAGAGTAGGAAACCATTTAAGGCTGGAGGTAGTCAGTAATCCTGTTTGAGATTCTAACCTGTACGTTCCATCACCAGAAAACCAGAACACATGAGACTGACGATATTTACCACGTGGCCACCGTTTTAGGTGATTATTAACGATTTCGCTCTAAATTGTAAGAGCGAGTAGCTTAAATCAAGAGTTAGTCCTTTCACATTATTTTGGAGAGATAAAGGAGAAATCATAAGTCAAAAACCACACTTAAAGTTTCCGGTATGGATTTGAACCTCAGCCTCCACAAAACAATATATTGTGACTTTCAAGTAGAGATGTGAGACGGAAAATATTCCCTATATTTTTTCCAGAATATTTTCCAGAACGGGAAATTGTCAATTATTATTTCTGTAAAATAATTTCAACTAGTTAAATGGAGCTAATATTATCAAGATATAAATATCCTAAATGTAAACGTTTATACATAAGATTAAATTCTCCTAAGGGCGTTAACACCAGAAACATCTTCAAATGAAATTCAGTGGTCTTATGGTCTAACGCGCCATTCTCGCAATAGAATAGACTACCGATAACAGGGAGATCAGCTTTCGATCCCATTCGGGTGCACTAAGGGAGGCTTCCTAAAATGTTAACCACTCTCACTCCACGCAAATAAGTGTGCAATTCCTCTAATTTCAATATCTGATATATTAGCGTAATCAGTGCATTGGCGTATAACCAGAAGGAGTAGTAGGACGAAGTCCTAAAAAAAAGTAGTAAAAAAATTAATGAATGCGAGCTTTTGTAAACCAGTTATGTTCATAAATAATTTTAAATTTTGGTTATCAATAAGTTTTAAGGTTGTCCCAACATTAATTGTATGCCCCCCCCTCCCAGTCTTCCGTGCTTTCTATCTAACCCTCCCCCTCCCCCGAGATCCCATCCCGCTTCTTATAACCCACTCATCTCTTAACACAATGTATTTTGAAGTATTATAGGCTCTAGGTGCCACCTATAAAATTTAACCACTCCACCGCAAGCCATAACTGCAGACAGTTTTTCGGAAAGTATTCATCTCTACCTCAAAGTCAACGAGAAGGTGCAGTGTAAATCAGTCACCTTAGACTAGGGATGTGAAAAATGTCTCGACATTTTATTAATATCGATCGATATTATCATTTCGATAGCTAATTTAGTTCTACTCGATACTTTTTTCCGATACTAATCACCAACTAAACAAAATAAGCTTTTGTAGAGCTCAATGAACTCATTTAACTCAAAGGTTCCCCAAGCTGACGAAGCAGAAAAGTTTATGTGCGTTTCAATACCGATACTTACAGTTATCGTTACTTTTCTTTCGATACTAGTAGGGTATCGATATTTTTTTCCGATAATTTTAATGAGTATAGTATCCATACTTTTCTTTCGATATCACATCACCTTAGACCTTTCGGTCACCCCAGTGGGTCAACTTTGCTTAGAAATATTATACTATGAAGCCCGATAGGTTAGCAAATGTTTTCATCGGTTCATTTAGAATAGTTCATAATCTATCTGAAAGTCTAATAATTTTATCTATAAGTTTAAGGCTGTCTATTAATTTAGATTTTTCTTTAGATCTACTTTTTTTGAAAGAAATCACCATTGACCACTCTATAACTTAACTTGCAGCTGATTAGTATTAAAGTTATGAAATAATATACTATTTAATTATATATTTTTCGGCAAAGTATGAACAATAGATAAAAAGGTTATAAACGACTTATTATAATAAACTAAAGTTGAATAGGATCAATAAAAGATAATAAAGCAATTCCTTGAAACCTGTAAAGAACGACTCTTGGACAAAGGCATCAATCAATCTTGTAATTTCTGATTTTCCAGTGACAAAGAGATTTGGGTACCAATCCCGGCAGTACCTGATTAGTTAATTAATGATCATGGTTTAAATAACTACTATGCAAAAACTTGTTTAACTCCAGCAAGCAGTTTTAATAATATCTCACATAATAACGTTTTTAACTCGATATTTAATGGCGTATTCCACCATTGATAGTTGAGATGGACCCTGGGTTGCTTTATCAACCCTTCTATATTTGACTCAAGAATAAAATGCCAAAGTTTGTTGGAATGTTTTATGTACACGCTGTATAGTCAAACTTTCCTATAAATAACCGTATCTTACATCAAGAAGAGATAATAGATCTATCACGTTTTTATACGTTGGGTGGTCTCTCTCTCTCTCTCTCTTTCTCTCTCCTTCCCCCCTCTCTTTCAGTCAGTTGGTATTTGGCTGACTTTTCATCAATCAGCAGAATACTGAAAAATATATAACGATTCACTATGTTGTATTTAATCGCAACCAATTATCGTCAGTGGGAATCATATATTTAATTATTATTATATGATCTTCTGAACACAACATTCTCTTATACCTAACATTTACATTAAGTCATTGTTATTGTTTGGTGCTACAAGCACGATACGCTTGTTGCTGTGTGACAACACCTCTTTGATAAAATCAGAAGAGCTAAGCGTGGCTTCCAGCATTCTACTATCTTAAATATAGCACAGATACATCACTCGAACCCCGGCAATTAATTTATCACTTTGAAATTGGACATTCTTATTTCAACAATGATAAAGTTTTCGGCCATGTCGGGGATCAAACCTCTGAACCTTTGATAGGATGTCAAACACGCTACTAACTGATCTAATGCATTTTACAATGGTAATATTTATTAGGCATGTGTGGATATATATGAAGCAAAAAACTGTAAATTACTATATTCTCCTAAATATGAATTAATACATTTTCAAATGTTTGGCGAATGATCTCATTTGGTGGTAATATTCTACAAAGGACATTATTGGTGAGATATACATAGCAGATTATGGCAGAAAAATCATCAGTTATTTGTAAATTTGCCGTTCAAAACGATTACTAGCCTACCTTCTACAAAAACACACGAATAAAAACAAAATATATGTATTTATTTAGTAGGGAATGGGTGGATGGTGGAAAGGGGAGTGGGTTTTCACATCACCATTGCTACATAATTTATATCAATTTCTGGTATGAGTAATACGTATAATTAATGTAGAAGTAGCGAAATGGAGTAGTTAATTAAAGTAGTTTATTAGCATGACGACTCTCCATGTGGGGGAAGGTAGGGGAAGGTGTAAATGAGAGAGAACAGGGTGTGTGTGTGTGTGTGTGTGTGTGTACCGTAGAGGCTGTTTTGAACTCCACACTAACTATGGGGGTGGACGCCATGGATTTTAAAAGCTTGGACTCATATTTCACTTGTCCTCTCCCCCACCCTCTAAACTCTCCCCTCTAACACCATATCAACATGTTCGTAGGGGGGCATGTATTTACACTGCAACAGGAAATGTTTGCTAGGAGTACGTTACGTTGTTTGAATCAGGAGAAGTCTGAAAATCTCTAAATGTGGATTAAATTATACAATTTTTTTTACTTGCCTCGATGGCCGAATGGTTTAAATCGTGATACAAGCAATAAGCTAGATTGCCGATTATTGGAAGTTATGGATTCAAAGACCGTTCAGCTGTGCTTAGGATTGTTTTCTTGAATGATTTTCCCCTCTACCTTTACACAAGTGCAAGTATCTTTCTTCTAAATTCAACCTTACTAAACCCAGACGCATTATCGTAGTTAATAAATATGCGCATAAACTGAACAGATAGTAAGATGCGGTGCTAAATCAACCATCTTCCTTATTCCTAAAACATCAGCGTGATTAGTAAATTTGAGTTCAGCCCGAACGGGTAGTAAGACTAGGTGCTAAAAAAATATATTTAAGGGAGTACTTAAAGTGCATTTTTATCAAATACTGCCGTGGTGGGGGTAGAGATGTTTAATATGCTATAAAAATTGCTCTTTTAATCACCATCCTTATCATAGAATATTAAATTAATCGTATTTAACAAACTGATTCAATTAAATGATTGATTTATTACATACGCTAATCTCAGTATTTTGGTGTATCGGAGACTTTGTATTTTGATGTAACTTTGTCACCACTCTAATGTGAGAGCTACCCAATCCCTTGTCCATACAA
Source organism: Timema bartmani (assembly GCA_902151455.1). NCBI lineage: Eukaryota > Metazoa > Arthropoda > Insecta > Phasmatodea > Timematidae > Timema > Timema bartmani. The sequence goes on along the minus strand of CABFWB010000413.1, from coordinate 219,434 downwards.
ACAAAATCCACTTCTAAATTTCTTTTGAGTTTATATGGATATGATAACGGTTACAAGCCACACTATAACATTCATATCGAATACCCAGTTATTTTTATAAGAATAAATTATGTACTGTAATATGAAACTTACAGTGGTATCATTATTTACCATATCATTTAGAAATATTTTGAGAGATTGGTAGAGATTTTGAAAAATTTCAAAATACACGTATTATTTACTACATCATAACGTTTTAAAAAGAAAATGCAATATTTATTTATTTTGTTGGTTTTATCCACCACTGGGGTGGGGATATAGAAGGTAGAATGTATAGTAAACATATCAGCGTTTGTGGAGATGGAGAGTATGAAACTATTTAGGGAAAATTAACCTGAGTATACACCAACGTGATTTATTTCCTCATAATATTGTAATACTGTAGTTTTTAGAAATACAGGCATAATCTGTTTATTGTTTATTTTCAAACTGTGCAATTAGATGATGAATATTTTTTATAATATCCCAAAAAGCATCAAAACGGGAGGTAAAAAAACGGAAGGCCCTTATTCCCGCATTCCGCCTTACTAGCCTGATCTTTATAGAAATAATATTTGACGGATAAATTTAAATAATTATATCCATATTTTGGTTTTACATGGCATTTTTCATTACTTTTTTCATGACCTTTTGTCAGTGAGGGTTAATATACTTTTATATTGTAATGCCTTAAGGAAGATTCATCATATGGGATCCAAATATATATGACGTTGAATGGGTATGTTACAAGACTTGTTATCTATTATGGCACTCGATTCTTAGAGGGAGCTTAGCCAAGAACTGAAAGAAATGTACTTCTATATCTTGGTGAAAGTTTTTTTACTAGTACTCTCACTAAAATTTTTGCTATAGTTACATTTTTGTATTATACCAAGATCGTAGGGATATAATGTTCTCACCTTGAACATTTTAAAAAAAATTTGTTATTTTGGAAATGAGGCCTTTAATAAATTCAACGAAACAAACGTTGACTTTAAATGGTAGAATTCATATGTTCTCAAATATTAACTGTGTTTGTTCTTTAGAAGGTTATATTCTAGCATTAATTAGTAAATATTTGCAAGAAGATTAACATAGATTGTGTTGACTTAAATTTTATATATATAAGATACTGTTAAAAATGGTCTAATAGAATGATTTCACTTTGTAAATATATATAAGAGATTATTATAAATGGTCTAATAGAATAATTCTGTTGTGGTAATCTTAAACACAACATATTGTTAAAGATGAGAAACAATTAGAAAGCGTGAACCGAAAGTTAAGAAAGAAAAGCGAAAACAAATTATCTTCTTAGTTTATTTGAATTTTCCTTATAATGAATAGTACCTTGGCAAATTTTTGTGGAGCATATGGTAGATAATATAAAATAATATAAAACTTCCCAAATGGCAACTCCATTTATTTAGAAGTTAGTTGTCAAATATTCACTACACCAATATGCGATTATATAAGCCACTAGAGTGGAACCAATCCAATCAATAAGGGTGAGCGAATTATATGAATTTGTAAAATGTGGTTAATTAAGAGTAAATAAATCAGTGTGATGGATTCTAACGTGGACGTATATATTTTTACTAGATTAGCTGGGAAGATTATATTGTACAGTATAGTTTTCTATCATTTATCGAGGGGACTGCTGGAGTCTTGACTTTAAAAAGGTGACCTTGGTGGTCTAGGGGTAAGGTGTCAGACTTCTGTGCTGAGGGTCAGGGGCTCAATCCTCGGTCCCGGCACAGATTTATCTGTTTGCCAAACCCTTCCTTCACCTCTTAAAAGATGTGTATTAATCACAACTTGTAAATGTGAGGAATGCCAGGCCTCCACCATGGTTCGGATCCCACGTTAAACTGTAGGTCTTCCATTTCATTTCACAATCACCCTACCATTACACATTAGCGTAAGTGCGTATAACCCGAATGGGTAGTAATACGTGGTGTTAATAATAATAATAATAATAATAATAATAATAATACTAATAATAATACTAATAATAATAATACTAATAATAATAATACTAATAATACTAATAATACTAATAATAATAATACTAATAATAATAATAAACTTTAAATAATCCTCATACAAATGATGTCTTATTTTTATTCTTCCTTAAACTCATTCTTAAATATCCTCAATAATCCGCATACTCGATCTTACCTATTCTAACTCTTCATAATCCTAAATCTTCCGTATCCTCAATCTTTTTATCCTCAATCTCTCTTATATTCAATTTTTAATATCCTAAATCTTCCTTATCCTCAATTTTCCTTAACCAAAATCTTCTTTATCTACATTTTTATTTAATCTCATTCTTTCTTATCCACACTCTTCATAGTTCTCAATATTACTTTTTCTCAATATTTCTTATTCTAGTTATTTACAATCCTAATTATTCCTTGTCCCCTTTACTTATCCTTAGAGTAAAAGATTTATGATAACAACAAATACACTCACACATTTGTTACAAGAAGGCTATTTACAATTTAATCGATGTGGTACTGGTGAGGAGGGCTATAAAAATAAATTGCACGTAGGATTTGTGAAATGAAATAATTGTTCTATACATCGATGTAGAAATACTACACAAAAGATCATAAATGAAATAATATAAACTGTAACTTAATATATGGCACTAGATACTAGAAACAATCTTATAGAAAAATTTAGAAAAGAGAAACATTTTGGTCCACCAAAGAACATAGTAATTAAATTCATTTTTAAAACCTGTATTATAAAGTCTATGTATCTGCTTATAGCTCAGAAATAATTGGTTTTATAAAAGTATATTTTAATACAATAATTTTATCTTTAATAGTACTATAACTTTACAATGATAATTTATCTCGTATCTCAAATAGTTGTGGAGAAATTATGAAACTTGGAAAATTTCCCTTATGTAAAGTACCCTCAAAAACATTTTCGTGATAAAATGAGAAGTGCCATCTTTTTTTGTAATGATAAACAGTGTCTAGATATAAAACTAATCAAAATATTTAGAGCAAATTTTGATAAATTCAATATTTTTATATTTTTGCCACTCAGTAAGCTATCCTTAATTTTAGGGATGAAAATCTAATTACTAAACCCTCAGAGGGGACCTTATGAAAAACCCAGATACAGGTTTTATCCCAATCGGTAAAATAGTTTCGGCTCTAGCCCAAGTTACAGATAGAACGACATGCAAATGGTATTCCAAAATCTAATGTTTTAGTTTCGGGATAGTGAAAAGTCGACATTACTTATCAAAATCATGAATTTAGTTTTTTTTTTTGATGGTCACAATACTTTCTCTCCGAGGTGTCAAGAGAAAGTTAAAATGCTGTTCCTGCAAATAAATACAGTCTTAAAGTAAAGATCTTTAGTTGTTTCATTAATGTACACAAATGTATAACTTCATTTTTATTTACTTAAAAGTGAATACTCACTTTAACCACACGTAGTCCACGAGTAAAATTCCAAAGATCATTGTATAGATGCTTGCAACTAAAGCATCAATTAATATCTATTAATAATTATGTAGTGTAACTTTTTTATCCATGGTGATAGCTTATCTATCTAGTGAAATAGAGGTCTAAGGTTTGATTCCTTGCATTGGCGTTTTACTGTTTACAGTAACGGAAGACCGAGTGTTGAAAATGTTTTAGAGCTAATTAAATTTTAATTGTCTAATGATATTAGATGGTTCAGAAAATACCAGTTAAATAGTCTCCATACAAAATTATATAGTCGGTTCTCTAAGATCACATTTTAAATATAAAATATTATACTCACACTTATAAATTAAAGGAAAGTAATAAAAATAATTTTAGTGAAACCTATTTATTGTCATGCAAATATATATAATGGCATCACTCGTTTATAAGTATTCCACGAAATTAAGTTAACAACTATACATTTATTTTTCCAAGTGTAAAAATATGTTTCATTGAGTATACATGCAAGGTAAAGAGGATTTTTAAATGGTTTTAATTCTAGTTTATGGTCTCAAAAAGCGTCAGATCTAAATACGGAGGGGAGGTTTTTTTTACAGAGGGTGTATGTAAAGACTGGCTAAATAAAAATAAAGAAGGGGGAATGGGGAGAGCCTATAGGGGGGTCATGGCAACACCTTTTTACAAAAACACGAAATCAGATAAATATAAAACTAAATTATAATCTGGTGTAAAAATCCTAAAATAGTATCCACATTTTTTGTAATCACCTAGTATATTTGAGGATTGAAAAGAATTAACAACATGTGGAGGATAAAGCAAATAGCAATAAAAAAAGTTTCAACTGAGATTTTGGATTAGTTGTAGGTCACTAGAAGAGATTAAGTAAAATATGAGTACGGAAGGGAGTAGCCATCTAGTTTAAAAGCTAATAGCCATAGGGCTAAATTAGCACACCTGCTTGGGTATTACCATGGTAGACAAATTAATAATAAAGGACCCCCCTCTCCCAATCTGTCGCCAATTTCTGTTCCACTTTTGTTTGCGCACGTGGCTTCAAATAGATAAAAGCCATAAATTAAGTGCAGTTTTTAAAGTTTACAGTCTAAATTTCATAGTAAGGTCTTTTGTAAAACACAAACATATTTTTTTGCTGTACAAATTCATTATATTTTTATGTAATAATTATGCTATGTTATCAATACAGTTTTTTAAGATTGACATTTTCAGACAACATAACCTGACGTATGAATGGATGAAAGTAGATCTATTAAATATTCTAGCTGCCAGATAAGGTGCATTCTATGTATATTGTGTGTGAGTTTCGTAAGTATAAGAGTCGGTGGGGTAAGTGGTTGGATTACAACTATGCTGGGTTCAAGAAACGTGACGGAAGAACATTTTAGTTAAAATTAAAATAAATTTACGCAAATATATTAACCTCCATAGGAATGAAAACATATACGTTAGATCATATTATGCTTTACTATATTATCACACATGGAGTTCAGAAGAGCTTGGTACATTGTTTTTAGTTTTAGTAATGTTTTTGAATTATCTAATGTGTTATTTGTTGCATATTGTGGTAAAATATTGTTAATTGTATTTGACTACTGCATACATTTTGTGTATCTCTGAAAGAGATTGATATAAGAAGGGTGCATACGTTGCATTTCCCCCCCAGCATCTAAACATATTGGACTCCGTCTTAAAATATGATTGAAAAATGACCCTGAGGATGGGACGATTCCTGGATAGCTCAGTGGGTAGAGGCTTTGACGTACTATGTCAAAGGTCTTGGGTTATATTCCCATGACTAGGTGTCATTATTCAATTTAAAGACCTTGATATTGGAATAAGTTCATCTTATTTATGTGTTTTACTAATAATGGTGTGACCTTTTATAACTACAAACTATTGCATTTACTTTTAAATAGATAATATCAATTTTATTTTATCTTTATTGACCCATGATTATTAAAGGAACGTAGTTGGTAGAATGAGAATTGGTTGATTAATGGTTACACTTCTAAGTCAATTAACATACAAGTTATAAAAAAGAAAAAGGGTGTGGTTTAATAAAAGGGAGATTTTTAAACATAACAAGCTATATGCTAAGTCAATTAACAATATGAGTTGATGGAAGTGATAAATAATTAATTATTCAAGGATAAAAATTGATATGTCAGGAATTTAATCACATATAAATGTATAAATTATTCAACTAAGTGTCACCTAGGAATTGTTCAAGAGCAACTTGAATCTAAAAAATAGTAAAAACAGTAGATGAACAAGATTCTATAAGGAAATGAAATTATTAGAACTTTTTTTTTAGAATTTATCGAAAAGAGAAATTGTAAATAATTAGTGACTAAACTAGAGTGCAAAAGAGCAATTATACAGTAATAAACAATTTTACTAATTTACTATTGATATGTAAGGAATGCAATCACTTATAAATACATAAATTATTTTCCTAAGAATCACCTAGGAACAGATCAAAAGCAATTTGAAATTTTGTTTTTTCTATTTTTAAATTCAAATTGCTTTTGATCAGTTCCTAAGTGATTCTTAGAAAAGTAATTTATGTATTTATAAGTGATTACATTCCTGACATATCTATAGTAAATTAGTAAAATTGTTCATTTGTATTAACAACTCCAGTTTAGTCACTAAATATTTACAATTTTTTATCGATGAATTCTAAAAAACAAAAAATCCAATAATTTATTTCCTTATAGAATCTTTTTCAACTACTGTTTTTCCTATTTTTTTAATTCAAGCTGCTCTTGAACAATTTCTAGGTGACACTTAGGGGAATAATTTATGTATTTTATATGTGATTAAATTCCTGACATATCAATTTTTATCCTTGAATAATTAATTATTTATCACTTCCATCAACTCATATTTTTAATTGACTTAGAATATAACTTTTTGTATTTTAACAATATCCCTTTTAATAAACCACCCCCATTTTCTTTTTAATAACTTGTATGTTAATTGACTTAGAAGTGTAACAATTAATCAACCAATTGTCATTCTACCAAGTACGTTCCTTATAATACTCATTCTTACTTCTCCTTACTACAATTAAAATGAATTTAACTAAACTATTGACCAAGCTGAGTGAGGTCACTTAGCCAATTCGATCTTTGTAAGTCCCTCCATCTGTTTTCTCCACGATTACTGACACATGCTTTAACCACTTTTAGAGAGATAAGGTTCTTTGGGCATAGACTGAAAAACATTATGTATTTTATATTTTTAATTCTGACAAACATTAAAAGACTAGCTTCTTAAACCACGTGAGCAACCGTTATAATCTTTTAAATAATATAGGCTACTATTAATTTGATTTTGTCTAATTTATTCACCAAAGAACAATATCAACTTAAAACCAAAGTAAATATTTTATTAGGTATTTTCACTTTAAATCCAAAAGGAAATGCTTTTTTTATTTTTAAAAAAGGGAGATGAGTCTGCTGTTCTTAAATTATTAGTTCAGCCATTTTTTTCACTTAACATTATTTTCGCAATAATTTATAGGCCTAGATTTAATCTTTTGAAACAATATAAGTTCAGGGAATAAGTCTTAGTACAATCGCAAATAACTTGTATAGTAATGTATGCACCATGTCTAGATTCTCATTAGAGTCATAAAAGGAACTAATTCCAGTTCAAGATTCAATATTATATATACACGCCTTTACTTTACGAACAAGATTATTGCCAAGAAATCCCCATGCCTCGAGGGAAAATACAGCTGTCGAAACGTTACTTTCTTTTCATTCTAAAAATCGCCTACATTTCCTGCACCATTTGTAGAAATTGCAACGTAAGACGATCGGGGACTTCCATGCTGTTAGGTCTTTATTAGATCTTTCTCCGCTGCCCCCACCTTCCTATTCTCCCCTTCTTTCTCGCCTTATTACCAGCATGTGTGTCACCACTTCCCTCGTCTCGTATGCACATACGCTGTTAGTAAAAAAAATTGCTATAGGGAAAAGGAGCCAAACCATCCAACGGACTTTAATTTTCATTCACATCCTTCGATGTATTATTATTATTATTATTATTATTATTATTATTATTATAACTACTATATCATAAAAAACTGACACGAACGTCTGTATATCGAGCTGAGGTTCACTGGTAATAACTAGTCAAATATATCTTATCATTAATGATAAAAAATATTTTATGGTAATAATTTTTATGAGCGTACTTTTGGCGTTAGTAGTTCTTTCAGAGCTATGTTAGCTTGTAATTTGTATACTGATATAATTCCTTAGCTAAGAAGTGCATATTATATCATGCTAATGCACTTATAATTACTAGAGTATTAGTAATACTATTAATAACAAATAAAATTCATCGGTAGGTTCATCATTTAAATTTTTACCCCCGTCTAGTTTGACCTATCGACAATGAAGAGGTCGGATTACAATTCCGGCTGGGTATACTGACTTTTTAGTAAAGGTTTGTCTCTTAAACTCCAAAACTTGGGAAGTGTATAATAGTAGGGTGTGTATCTCACTGGGCTAGGATCGTCCAGTTTGATAGATCGTGTCATTAAGTTGGTCCACCCTAGCTTGCTTGTCACTACATCAAGAAATTATTCTACCAGATCCGTCAAACCTATCCTCATTGAGTCATCTACCATAGCCTTCTCAATCAAGCCACCTACTCTCTCCAATAGAATCACGAAGACCGTTGTAAACGGGAACGTTACCTCTCCATCGCGAAAATCTATCTTCAGGCTCAAATTCTACATGAATCTCTTCCCAAGGATAATTTCTGTGAAGAATGAGGGAGTTGTCAAAAACCAGACATGGTAAATAGACCTAACTTTAGCGATACTCTGACCTTTCCTTCCATAATAAGCGCTGACCATTGGTTAGGATGAATGTCAAAGCACACTTTTCTACCCATAGTACTAATTTATTCTCTTGAAGTTTGTGGTATGATTCCTCCGAAAGGGCACTATCCCTTTCCCCATATCTAAGAGAACGATGGTTGTTTCCTTTCCTATATTTATCCTCACCCCACGTAATGGGCTACCTTCTTTCACCACTAATTGAAACGTCAATTCCTTTGGCTATTTGAACGCAAATAAACGTGTGGCGTTCCGCCCAACCTTGGAACTTTGACTGCTCCTCTCCCCCTCTTGAGGACACTCTCATGTCAGGTGATCCGTAGCACCACACTGGTAGCACTTCCTAGAAGAACGAAGCACGAATCCACCCCTGTCCCCCTAGGGGCTTGGTTTTTATTATTCGAGGGTCTCTTACCACCTTCAGAACCAGTCCCTTCTCCAGTGAGCGTCCCCTGCTGTGAGCACTGTTTGAGTTCTCCAGGTGGTGTCCTTGGTCTATCCGGCATAATCACCCCACTATTCTTAAGAGTAAAGTGTATGTTTATATTTATCTGTTGATTTTCCTGGTGTATCACCTTGTAATTAGCATTCTCTTTTTGAGAGAGTTCAAAGAGCGTTGCAAACTTCTGCAATTCTTTTATAGAGTTATTCTGTTACCGTTAAATGTTTATTTTGATCCCCAGTCTGAGGTTGTTTTAGATTATGTCCATGCTTTGAGATAAAGGCAAAGCGTTCTCTCTCTTTGAAGTCGGAATAGGGTTTGGATGTATACTAGATATTCGGCTACCGATTCTCGTGGTACCTGCTGTCTCCTTCTAATGTTATCTTATAACATTAGCTGGTTATTAGAATCAAAAAACCTCATATGAAATTGTCCTATGTTTTCCAGGTGGATGTGTTATTCCGGACCCATCTGAGCCCTTTCACCTAGAGTGGTTCTGGCAGGGCTTTTAATCCCTCCTTGTCGCTGAACTGGTACATTTCAATAAGTTCTTTTATCCTTTATATAAAGTCAATCGGTTGTATTTGATCCGTTAAAATGACTTTTCAGCCACGAACCAGACTGAGAATTAACTCAAGTTGACGCCTCCCATTGGTGAGTATTCCCAGGATCAAACTCCTCAACCTCCTTAAAGATATGGTCATTTTTGTACTGGTTGTATCAGTACCAATTTTGTACCAGTCTTATTTACCGATATGTACTTTTACCCCAAACACCGCACTACAGGGACCATACCACTATGCCACTGTACCATTTATGAAAGTTTGGGATCAGACTTATTCTTCTATCACTGTACTAATAGGTGTTAGTGATACGGGACACAGTGGGTTGTTCGGGGAAATATTGAACAATTTGGAACGTTTTGGAGGCGTACCCATCTACCAAGCTAGGGTACAGTGAGTTGTAGAAACTTATATTCTGTGACCACACTGACAATAATTGTGTGGATTTTCAGACCTGGGCATTTTGCTCGTGTAGGGCCCACGCTAGAGAAACTTTGTTTATGGAAGGTTTTTTCAGGGTTTCCCTTTATGTGTTTCTACGACTGAGAATATTATTTCAAAGCCAATGCAATATCTATGATTCTATAGATTGTTTCTTCACACTGGCTGTGAATGGATTTGTTAACCGTAAGGGGAAATTTGTCTACTTATGTTTAACGCGTGACGTCACAGAAAGATTGATCCGACCCATCTAGAAAAGGACGAGTTGTTCTATGAGAGCTCGATAAGTGTCGTAACCCCAGCCAGCTCAGTGGCAGAGGTGTGGTGTCAAAAATGAGGGGAAAAAAAGGTACTTGGTAACTTTTAAATTATAAACTGTCGTTTTAAATATTAATAAAGCTTTGATGATAAGTTAAACAAAGCCGTGACAGAGGGAAATAAAGGATTACAAAAGTCTGTGACATCGCGTATTAATCTGAGTTTATTTATTTATCAGACTTATTAATATCGATTATATCAATATCTACATATATTGTACATATTTATTATTTGTGAAATGTATTTAAGCACTTTAAGAGAAATTACATGTTTCCAGGGTAGTTTATGCCTGCTAAAACTACAGTTAAATAACTATATAACAATTTACATATAAAGTTATATACTATACAATAGTTTAATTTGCTTGGCTTAATGGGTATGGAGTGATTGATAGCAATTAAAAGTTAGTGTTAAAAGCTCTGCCTACCGCTGGAAGCAGTTCACGCCAAGCCCCCAAACGTGCAACATTTTTTCTGTGCTTAGACTGTACCCCCTACCATACACAGAAGCTTGCTTCAGTCCCGGTGTTGTGTATCAAGGGTACTTTACTGCTCATTGGCCGTGGTTACATACTCTGTACTCACGGTGGGGTTATTGCTAACATATCATGGAGAGGAATGGCTCTAATTACAAATGCGGCCAACTGAGAGATCGTTGTCCGTGGGGAAACCAAGGTATAGCTCCATTTTCATGGGAAGGCACTTATTTTCTTCTTAGCACCCCGTACCCGCTCTGTTTATACGATTATGTAATAACTTCACTAATGGTTTTAGTGATTAGGGAGGCTATATTTAGAGGAAGTGTACCACATTCACGTGGAGAAAGAGTTATAAACCTATTTGGATAAACCACTCTTAGCACTGCCGACGAAGATTCAAGCCTCGATCTCTCCGTCATCATCATTATAATCTACTGCCAAAGTAGCGTGTTGGACCATGCAAGATTAACGTATCCCTACCACAAGACATGTGTTATACATCTGTCACTTTTGATATATATTTAAATAGGCATAAAAAACACTCATAAACTAGCGGATTGACTGGCCCAGCTATTATATCTGTGAGTAAAGGTTATAGCTGCCTCTATCATATTCTTTAAAATAAAAATGACATCTGGACACGGGAATCGAACCAGGAACTTTGCCTAGTATGGTATTGTTTTAACTAATGAGCTACCCAGGAGTTATCTCTTGCCTAGGATCATTCTTCACTCAGTGGCTAAAGCATTGACCTATTCAGCTAAAGGTTACGGGTACGATTCTAGTGTCGAGGTGTCATATTCAATGTAATAAATACCTATATAATAGTAGAATGTAGTCATTGTTGACCACTAAATAAATGTTGGTATTTTATATATCCTACTGTATGCATACATTCAATTACTGAATTTTATATGCGATAAAATATAAACTATAACAGGTTTTCCATGACACACAATAACTATATCCTAAATAATATGATAGCATAAATAAACTCTTTCAAATGCGCAACTCTCAAATGAGAGTATTTGGATTAATTTTAATATACATTTAATTTGATGTATGGGATTTTGAACATTTAATTTGTACATACAATTTTTATCATTATTTTCAAAATGTTCATTCTACGACATAGCTGTAATAGTTGTACTGTATTGTTCGTTGTATCTAAATATTGGTTTCCGTAATATCATTCATTAATATGCATTGGATATATAATATTTGGTGAATACCGTATGACAAATTTAATATTTATTAAAAATGAACATTTAAACATGAAAATTAATTAAATACTCGCCACGAGTTAAATTAGTACTAGTATAGGCCAGATGTAATTTTTTCAATCGGGCAATTCTGCGATTAATTTTAAACTAATTAGTAGAGTAGGAGAGTAGAGTTGTATCACTATTTATGAGTCCCTACTAAGAAGTTTTGCACCATATTTTTTCCTTCCATCCTAGGAATACAATGTTTAGAGAATTAAATCAAAAATACTATGTATACGTATGTTAATATACAGGTATCCGGAAACTCGGAGCCCAAACTGCGCATATAGCTTGTTTGAACCAAAATTAAGACAAAATCCCTGTACACCTACATCCGGAAACCTATGCTAATACCATTAAATTGTGTCCAAACTGTCGGTGTACAGCACCGAGATAGCAAAGCTGTTCAAGCTTGCATGTACAACATGTTGCATAAGAGTTAGGCGCGTGGCACCACACACCTAGGCATTTTGGAGCACGGCAGCAGAACATACCACAATTCATAGTAAACAATACACCAGTCCATCAAGAAATGGAAATATATTCTGAAGCTCATAATTAACTGTCCTGCATCACATAAAGTGCTTGCCATCATCACATGTGCAGTGCTACGTGCTTAACTTCTATGCAAATTGTTGTACACGCATGCTTGCACAGCTTTGCCCTCCTGGAGCTATACGCCGAAACTTTGAATACAATTTAATGGTATTAGGATAGATTTACGGATGTAGGTGTACAGGGATTTTGTCTTACTTTTGGTTCAAACAAGCTAATTACTCAGTTTGGGCTACGAGTTTCTGAGCACCCTGTGTATACATGCCATATATTTTTATATACACCTTATATGTATATATGTAATATACAGTACCGTATATATATATATATATATATATATTTATATATACAACTGTTTAAGGACGTTACTTACCTTGATGTCACGGCAGCTCAAGATAGGATTACCTATGTTAGGGAATTCACTTTTTACTCTGTGACTTTTAAGATATAACGTCAAAAAACCCCATGCATTGTTAAATAATTCTTAAAATTATCTTAAAATAAATTTTTTTATCGTGAAGTTTTTTTTTTGTAAACGAGATTTTTGCAAATTATCTACAACTCAGGCTATTTTTCTTAGTCACGAAAATGGCCTGTAGTAATCTTCCTGCCAGGGTGTGTATTAAAAAAATCCATACTAGCATATGTCTATTTAGAATAGAGAACATGATACGGTAATATTAAAAAATAATTGAAATTGTTCAAGCTGCAAATAATATCATGAGTGTGTTAACTCGTCAGTGGAAGGGTGGATGTAAACAAGAGACCTTACAGGGTGAACTGCTCACTTTCTTCCCTTTCTTTCAATTTCGTATATTTTTGTACACGTGAGATAGAGAACTTAGACTGCTTGGTTACGTCATATTAAGATGCGACCCACTTCGTAAAATAGCTTCAAAATCTTCAAGTAGGCAATGTCGTTAGTCAATATGAAGCTGTAAATTAAAAATAGTCCCAATCACACCTGGATTGGATAGGGACACTTACCTACCCATAAAGGCAAACAAGTGCAATGATAGTTTGAAGTCTTATATCCCCCAGACACTTTGAGAGGTTTTCATTTATCGTCGATGATTATACTGTATAACTCTATCAAGCGTTAATTTTATAAAAATAGTTATATACCTTTTGAATTAATGACGATATATTATTTTACGTATGAGTGTGACACAATTAATACAATATTAGCTTAGGAAAAATAAGATAACGTTTGCATGTATTTCTGCAGTTTAAATAAGCATTTTGCTGAAAATAACCAACTGTTTTAAATCCACGCGTATTAAATATTCACCCTTCAAAAATAATTTATATATTATACTAGCAAAAGTACCTGGTCGTTCCTTTGCGTGGCTATTTCTGGCAACGTTTATCTTAGCTTCAAACAGACAGAAAAAAATCCCTTCATTTTATATCTTCCATACAAGTTTTTAATAAATTAAAAAAAACAAATACAAATAATAAAATTGCGGCTTTGAGGTGCACTTGTTTGTACACTGGGGCTACAAATTTTTAAATGTCAGCTCTCTACGTGATATATACAGGATGTAAGCGAATACATTTTACAAACTTCTAGGATAATTAGAGGGTTCAATGTAGACGAACTTTTAATAAGAAACTCGTGTCCGGAAACGCGCCGTTTGCGCGTTGCAGACTAGAACGTTTAGTACGTTCAGTACCGGTAGTAGGAATAATTCTCAAAATGCTTTATTGGGTCACAATAAATGAAAACCATATTTAGCAATGTCAAAGCAGATGGCTACAATAATTGCTCGAAATGACGTCCACAAACTGCGATGCAAGCGTTCCACCTGAAGCATGTTCTGGTACACTCTTTCAAAATGTCAGGCCTCATTTGGATTTCTTTCCCTGAGGCGAGAATGCGTGCTAGAAGATCTTCCTCAGTTTCAACAGGGGTTTCATAGACCAGGCTTTTCATGTAGCCCAACAGGAAAAGCTCTAGCGGAACTAAGTCTGGGGAGCGCAGAGGCCATTCTACTGGCCCCCCTCGACCAACACATCTGTACCCAAACACCTGGCTGAACGTTATCATTTGATTTTGGTTAAACAGTTTCAGTCTATAACACGCAAATGGTGCACTCCTGGACAAGAGCTACTCACTAAAAATTGGTCTACTTTGGACTCCCTACGTATCCTAGAAGTTTGTAACATGTATTCATTTACAGCTTATATATCTTGCAGCGCTCATGAGAGACACTCATAGTCTTCATTTTATTAATATAGATATTGAAAGTGAATACACTCTTTAGGGAGAAATGTCACATTTCTTTTGAGACATACACATTCGTCATTTTACTAATATAGAATTTGAGAGTGAATAAACTTTTTAAGATTCCATGTCATATTTCTTTTCACTACACACTGTCTATACAATATTTAAAAAAATGCCCCAAAAAAACACAACAAAACACCCGACCTCGATATTAACGTCACAATAGGACGGTATATAGCCTTGAGTGACTTTTCTAATTAACTAAATGTCATAGGAGAATTTAATTGAAAGCAAACAATCACAAAACGAGAGGTAGACTACGACATGAATTTGTAGAGGTTTATTATTTCCGTTATTTCTGGTAGGATACCGAATTGTAAGGGTATTGTGTTTCGTAGAAAGGCAGTAGTAAATAAAAGTGTGGATGTAATTTACTAAAAATTCTGAATTAAAACACGGTATTTGGTTTTTAAAGAGGGTGTCTATATTACGTTTAACAGATTATGTCTTATTAGTAGTAGAATTCAATTTTTGGTAAAGTTGACAACTTTGTCAATTTAGCATGAAAAAACATGGATATATATGATTCGTGTTATATTGCATAATATATATATATATATCCCTGTTTTTTCATGCTAAATTGACACAGTTGTCAACTTTACCAAAAATGGAATTCTACTACTAATAATATAATTCGTTCCTTATCAACTGTTAAAATGTTTTTCAAAGATTATGTCTTAGTAAACTAGAGTTTAGTGAAAGTGTTTTAACTTAATGGACATTTCTGATTCTCTTACCAGGCGAAACTATGCTTCCTAAATATCATTATTATTTGTATCCTCGATTGTATATCCGAAAGATATTTCTTGCAATAAAAAGTACAATTTATAAAAATAGAATATCAAAGGTATTCATTGGTGAGAATTTAATATTCACATTATTATGACAAGAATTAATTTTAGACAAATACTCCTACATATCTATTTAGAGATGATGGGATTTAAATATAAATACATAAAATCATGTTACACAATTTTGGTGATTTATGGTAGTTTGTTTCAGGCTTGCTCATATCCATGTAATCCTGTTAGTAAGATAAAATACAATATGTAATTAGTACATACACGTATAACCTGAACAGGTACCCCTGTGGTACTTTATTTATACTAATATGTTTATAGCTCAGATTATTAACGACAAATTATAGGAAGTAATGATGGAAAATAAAATTTAGAGGAAAATTACATTAACTTATGTAGAGAGGGGATGGACAAAACACAGGAACAAATCACATGTGCAAGACTATCCCTCCCAACTCCCTCCAAGTAAATAAGGCTAAGATTTGATAATCTACCTCACCAGCCTTACGTCTTATACCGCGTAGGAATTGTCTTATCTTATCCACTTCCAATGAGCAGGCATTCTTTTACTCAAGAAGAAAAGTATTTAGTTATTTTCCTCGCTTAATTAATTTATGTAAACAAAGATGTAGATCCTCTTCTCTTCCATAGAAAAATGAAAATAAATGTTATTGTGATATTTTCACTTTCTATTATGGTATACAAATGTAAATATTGAACATAGGTTTGAAACTCAAATGTTTAATAATTAACTAACTATTTACTAGAGCTCAACGTGTCCCTAGAGGGCACAGATACATTCTTGAAGTGAAGGCATCTAATTTGTCTTTCTCTTTAAGATTTATGGAGTTTATAATATAATTAGTAATATTGAGTAGAATTTCTACATTTTTTAAGTTTTGACAAAACATATGATACTTTTTAAATATTTTCTGAAAACTGACCTTCATCAGACAACATTATCAAAAGATGATATAAATAATGAACTTAAATAAATCAAGTTGACTGTCCTAGTATTCTTTTTGTCCATCAAAGTTGATATGTTGTGGCAGAGAGAAGAATTACTTAGCCCTCTTTATAAGCCCCGGTGACTCGTTCGAGTACAGTGGGGACCTATATTTGATCGTAGAGTTGTGTACACTGCTACGTTAACGTTAGCTCACAAAGAACCCCGGAGGACGGCCCAGCCGCTACACTACCTGACATACCCTCTCTTCTCCAAACAAAGTCCTATCGTTTCTCGTCGCGTGTGTATATATTTGCTGACGGGGCAGGCATTTGTTTGTACAGACATAAGAAGAGAGAAGAGGTGGTGGTGTTAGATCAACTATTTCACCAACGTGTTGAAGATTGTCGAGGTAGACAACAGAAGCCTCTCTACAGGAGAAACATGACAGCGAGCCCGTGAAAGAGTATAAAGAGGTATAGAGAGGTGGAGGTGTTGAAGATAATGATAGTACTTTTTTATTTTGCTATCACCTCATCTTCAGGGTTAATTATTATACCTAGATGTAGGGTTAATTCAAGTTGATAAGAATTTTTGGTTAGGATGGTAGCTGGTACAGTCAAGATGCCAATTATAGGAGGTGGATAGAACAACCTTTGGGTTTGGCCAAGCACTTAAGAGCTTGACTTTTGTTACTAAACTTCAGAACACGATGGCATTAAAATTCCGATCTAGGGCCGAGTTTATGGGTTTTGAAATTGTAATTATTTCAATGGTTTCACTTGCCTTTAAACTGTGCAATGTTTCATTTGTGATGCATTATATATTTTTAAACTCATTTCCTTAATCATGTTTACTTGAGTTAATATAATTTGTGTAAGGTACGTATTGGCGAAGAGACACAAGTACCAATAAAAATACATTCGTCAAGCTATTTATATGTTAACATTATTCTAAAACTTATACATGGCAGTGACTAGAATTTGGCATTCTAGAAATATGTATTATTTACATATATATACGTACATACATACATGCATACATGCGTACATGCATGCATACGTACATGCATACATGCATACGTGCATACGTACGTACATACGTACATACACACGTGCATACACACGTACATACGTACATACATACGTACATACATACGTACATACATAGAGGAAGTGCAGGTAATATGGAATACCATTTACTTTTTCATTAATAGCAAAGCGTAATTTCACATTTTGTCATCGAGTTCCATATTAAACTATAATTAATATGTTTTAAACTATTTTTATTGTATAAAACAAAATTATTACTTTTAATGTCCTGTAGGAGCACTTAAAGAAATGTGGAGCAAATGAGGGTAATATGTAATAGGGAGTGCAACATGGAATACTACCCATTTTACATAAAAATTTAATTATATTTACTAAAACTAACAAATATTTCATAAGAAAATGTAAAAAAACATGCAAATATTATGTTTAAAACAATAAAATAGTAATAATAACGAATTATACATTATAATAAAAGATAACTAATTAATAAATAATTATTAATAATGAATTATTAAAATATAATAGATTAAAATATTGTATCAGGTTACATTGTTCTCTTAATAGATTTCTCAGGTGTTGGGAAAATTGTTTAAGCTTACGTTGACAAAATAAATCACTTGCCAAATACTTGAAAAATTAGCGGGCAATATGGAGTAGTAGAGTTCCTTATTGCCCGATTCGCCATTTTGGAAAACAATATTTTTTGTTAGGTTATAATTACAGTAAAATATTGTTTTAATTCAAAAATAAGCATGAATGAGATTTAACGTAATGAATAGTTTTGATTCGAATTAATAAGAACAGTAGTCTAGAGAAATATAGGATGGTAAACACTAGCCTGCAAAAGTTTTTGTGACAACCAAAACAAACAATCGTCTCTCACAAAACAATCAGTTGATCTGTCGAAGTAAGGCCGTCATTAACTCTTCGAAATTGTTTTATGTAATAGTTGAAATCATTAACGATAGATTGGGACACTTAACATATGATAAATAATTGTATTCCGTATTGCCAGACTATTACATAATACCCGTATCTCCTCTACATATATGCATGCATATACACATATATATCATACATACGTTATTTTTACATATCCTACATACATATATACAAGGCCTACAAAATACCTACTACATACCTACATAAATACATGTATACATAAACACATACATAGATAGATATATAGATACACACATAAATACATACGGTAGGCAAGAAATTGTGTATATAGCTCAAAAACAATTCCTTCCTAATCCATCCTCAATAACATTCTCCACATTTCCTTATGTGCATATTCCCTTCGTTTGAACAACATATCTACTCTGAGCCTTAATATATTTATTAATAGTTATAAAGTTCATTTATAAATCTTTAAAAACCTTCTTATTATACTTATTTATGGCCTTCTGTATAATTTACATTTTTATTATTAATTAAACTGTCTAAAAATGTAAATACTATAATTGTTTTACTTTTTTATTATCACTGTGTTACGTGGTTTTCGAATTTTCAAATAACCTGTTTTCTATAAAAAATCATAATTTATATAGTATCTAATCATACAATTCAATGAATACTTTAACTAAAAGATATCTTTAAAATTATAGGATTTGGGAGGATACTTTGAGATAAATATGTTATGTTGAGAATGACTTATCCTTTCAGGCAAATATTTGCTTTCATTTGTGTATTTGGTTCAGCGGCTGGTCCTAAAAAGCGTTGATGATCTTTATTTGAAATCTTTTCATAATACTTGGCCAGAAAACGAAATACTCATATTCCCTGATGATTTAATGGGGAAAATTTGGCTCTCCGAGATGTAGAAAAATACTGACCCTACAAAGTAGAAAGTGGGTAGACTTTAGTTAGTGGAAGCCTCTACATCATCTTCTGGAAATCATTAAAGATATGTCTGAATAACAAGGAAGAACATTTTAGCAGTAGCATGTATAAGGTGTTGAACATAGAACAAAAGTTAGCTTTATGATGTCATTGAATGATTCCACCGCTATCAGTTTTAATGAATAATCATTTCCCACTTGGGAGAAAAGTTTTACTTTAAGGAGATGACTTAAGACTATCAATTTTACCACATACTCGTAGGACAGCAAACATTCACAAAAGTATTAAACACTCTCAGCTCTGAAATGAACTTAAAATATCAAGTTCAACAATAATGTACGGGAAATTGACAATAGCTTCCGTTATTGGCTAATGCAAATGAGTGGTGAAAAACTGAAACTTAAGCCTTAATATTTTATTAAATATCTTTGAAAGGCAAAAAAAAAAAAAATGTATTCAGTATCAGCTCGCTAGTTTAGGAAACACTTGCGAATAGGCTGAGCCAAACTGCCATTTTAAATGACCATTCTATGAAATGACGAATTTGCACCAATAAATGAGGGGGCATTAAATAGTTATTTTATAAGGAGGGATCTATTTTTACATTATTGTGAACACAGGTTACTGTAAGGATGAGGAAGAAAAGGCAAAGGTCAAGCAGAGTTGTTAAACAGTTTATGGCCTCAGGAATACCACCACACTGTTTAAATAAAAATAGGCAGTATATTAATGTTCCTCTGGTATTTAAATACTATTCTATTTAATAGAATTGCCTAGCAGCGAAAAAAGTTGATTTAAAAATACAATATCCATGTAACAATGTTAACAATTTTATATCAAGGGAATGTATTTTTTTTTAAATTTAAATCGTTTTGGTACCTGTAGAACATGGCAACCCCTATATTTTGAGATGAAGGAAGCGCCCAGTTGAACTGGTGTTCTATATTAATACTAGCAAGTTACATTTGATGTCTATCTGCCCAAGACCATTCTTACCACGTGGCCTTTATAATTTAATTAATGAAAAGAGGATAAAATACATTTCACCCTCACTTAACCCAATCTTACAAAACAAATATCTTTTTTTTACAAACAAATCTTAGCTATCGATACGCTTGGAAAGTGAAGGCTTGTTTTTTTTTATATAGGTTAATAATATAACCACCCCGTCATAGACAGTTCAAAGAACTGGTTTAAATCATAAAATCCATGTGGTGTCTGTTTGACTGTTCAAAGTATTTCTCTAACATACCAATAAGATGCAAAGCTGAAACTTTACACACTGATTACTTAATTTTGGTAGTTAATCCCAATATTATTAAAATCACTTTTAATGGGGTGGGATTCAACATTCTGTAATCACGTGTCTAGAGCTATAGATATAATTTTGGCCCATGGAGTACGCCATCTTTATGAGAACATTCCTCAACTCCAAAATCATAAATCCCAGAGCCATGGACACAGTTGTGAAAAGTCTAGATAGAGAACGAAATAACGGGAAACAAAATTCACATGAAATCCAAAATTACACCGGTTTGAAACATGCCTAACTTCCTAATACTAACATTTTTTTTTCTGTTCTATAAAACCATGTTTGTCATCGAATTGCATACAAATAGCTTCAAAAAGCAATCAATAATGTGCATAAAATACTAATAAAAGGATGTATCTATTACTATCTTAGAACAGAGCTGAGCTAATACAAACCCAAAAATTTATTTTGACCCTCTTTAGTGGTCTATTGATCTTAATCATTACTCTCACAATATACTGAATGGACTATGCTCTGGAGATTAGGATTCGAATCCCAGCAGGGTGTACTGAAAGCGGTTTTTCCTAAGAGTTTTTCCGCTATATCTACACGCCAATTACCTTAAGGTTCCTCTAAATATAGCCGTAGTCATCCCTAACATCATCACATATTTGTAAAATCCGTACGGATAGTAAGACGCAGCGATAAAAGAAAAACCACAACATATAGTTTAAGGTCCTTCTCTCACGGTCCACCACAGGGAATCCAAGATTATAGTCAACCTCCTTCATTATTGACCCTCATGGGGCATATGTCTCCCTTTTATAATATTTACCAACCCTGATATTGAAGTCGCAGCCACCCGTCACCCTTGAGGGCTGAGTGGTCAACCCACCCCTTTACCATATTACTCTCCCTACCTCTAGCTAAAAGTTTTTTTTTCTCCCCCGGTCATTTTTATTTGGTTTTTGATTGGTGATATTCGTCACCTCCCTCTCGGTTACGTTGCGAAACGTTTTTATTTTAATATTATCACTGTTTTGTGCACGCCCATTTTGACCTCAAACCTGTTAACGTTTGAAGTCCATTCCAATTCATTGACTTTTACGTTTGCTTTCCAGGTCAATTATTTTGTTGGCGAGTTTATGTGACAGTAATTATCTCGTTGTGTGTATTGTAACTACTGTTCAAACGTTCGGGAAGTAAAATATCTAAAAACTGACCCCCTGTGTGCATCAGTCAAACTATTATAATTATTATCATTATTATGTTTGTAATTTTATGAGATATAAAGTAAATTGAACTTATGAATAACATTCAACAGAGATCACGAATCAAGTAAATTGATATTATACATCTTATCAAAGTGAAACTATGCAAATTAGCAAATATTGTTTGTAATACTTCAGTTAAAAAAATAGTTGAGTCCATTTAAAGCTTTGTGATAGTTGTGAATATATTTTTTGCTATTTAATTTTTATTGATTTGGTTTTAAAACATTAAAATTTAACAAGAAAACTATGTCTAATGAATTGTAATTCCTTGTGAATTTTATGCATTGCTTATTTTGTAATAATGCTTAATAGTCATTATTAAAAAATGTGAGAAATTTAAAAAATCTTAGCCTTTAGTTTATGAACTAACTTTTCCAAATAATCACTAAAGTATATCTTGAAAAATGTCACCACTACACAAAAATTAATCCCGGAAAGCGCTAACATGATATTTCCCGGATTAGAAACCCTTGCCCACGCATTACTTTTCAAAGTATATTAAAATTAAATTTTATTTATTCTTCTATGGTATCTACATTTGAGGTTTTCAGAACGTGTTCTGGTAGTTTGTACCAGGTTTAGTTTCAGTTTGTGAAATTTCTAACAGAATATTTATTTCAAATTTTTTGGAATATCATTTTGCTACATATCTTCACAAATATACTTAAATAAATCAATGAGCTAAGTAACTTAGAGCATTCTATATCGGTCGAGGAGTCTAAGGCATTTATTTCAAAATATACTACAGATGAAGGGGAGATTGGTGGTTGAATCTCGGTCCGGTGTACTGAGGGTGATTATTCTTAAATATATTTATACTCTCCCTCCACGTAAGTGCGAGTACCTCCCCAAAATTTACTTTATTCCTCCTTAAAACATATTCGTAGTTAATTGTGTGTTTATAACCAAAACGAGTAATAGAACAAAAAAAGAAGCTCTTTATAACATATATTTCTATTTAATTTTTAGGATTACTTTTCAAACGTTATCTATTTTACTTACTATCTATTTAGTCAAATAAATATTTAAAAAACTTATTTAGTACATTTGATCTTCAACGTGTGGATAGATTGAGTAAATGCCAAGGGATACCTACACATTTTTATTCTCTTAGAGTAAAATAAAAAAAAAATAATACGGCTGATGGACCACGTGATGTGAATAAGTCACACATGATACAGCATAAACCACCGAATGGACTTTAACACAGTTGACATTTTATTAAAATAATTCTCAAGGAAAAAAAATACACATTTGTATCCAGGATATTTGGGAAGTTTACTATGTTCATTTCATATAATATCACTTTTTTGTTATTGGTGATAGCAAATGGCTTCCCTCGATTTGGATGCACCTCTCTGTGTGAAGTGAGAAGTCTTTTATGACCTTCAGTAACATGTATTTTTTTGGTAATCACTGATTTTTTTTCTTTTATTCGTCCAACTAGTTAGTGTTTCGAGGCCAAAAGTCGTATACATAAGCTTAAATGCATACCTAGAGGAAACAATCTGGTGCCGATAAGTCTGCGGTGAGAGATTGTGTTGATAAATCTTCAAACTTGGGAAAAAGTTGGCCTGTAAACAAATTAAAAATTTAGATGGCAGTGAATAACGAGTGCTATTTCTGGTATGTGAGCCATAGTTTTGCCAGCCCTAATGTATGGGCTAGGAATGAGAAAGGTTGCTTGGAGAAAATTCACCCGCAATAACATGAAATATGGGGGGAAATTTGAGTGATAAATTACCCCTAGATGCACCCTGCTGAGATTAAATTTTACCTCCTTGCCCATGGCAATACAATCCATTGCAAGCTTAATCTTATACTCGCAAATAAATAAAGTGCTTTCAAGTAATACATGAGAGTGACCAAAGCTACCCTCATTGGTCAAAATTGGTAATGATATGATATAAAAATAATTAATTATGATTTACATTTTAACTAAAATTTTTTTCTGTTTTTTTCTATATAGCTATGGGCATAAGTATTTGATTAAAGATTAAATTTAAAGATAAGAGGCAAACACTGTAGGAAGATCAGATTAACATATAAAAACTTTTTTCATAGTCAACATTGATAACATCTTATTTTAGGCCTATAATTATAATCATTTTCTAAAATTGATACTTATAAACAAATTTATGGTAAAATGTAGAAACCATGGGGGATCGTTTGACCTTTAAAAATCTTATAAGTGGATTGGGAATCAAGAATTTTGATAGCTCCTACCCTTGAACATGTGATTTTTTATTTATATTTTTTTACAATTTTAAATCTTACATCATGTATTAAAGTAAAGGTTCAATTTTTTTTGAAAGGTTCATTTTCTAAAAACATATACACACATTCACAATTTGTCTAAGCGGTATAGAAGCTAAGAAGGTACAAATGTTGAACTCTCTCTGAACGGACTGTACATTTTACTGAACCACGTGATACCAGTACCTTATTGTGTTTGCCCGGCGGTGACTTTGCCCCTGATGGTCTACCCACAGAAGCCTTTGTGTATTCTGCGTGGTTGTTTGATTACTGGTCGTCCTGATGATATACCTTACAGGCTTATGGTAATCTATTTGGTAGGGAGAAACTTCAAACCCTTTCATTATAATAAAATTATACAAGTTGACATGGTAATGTTCTATGTTTAAGGCGCTTGAATACCCATTACCCTCCCTTCAATCATCTCCATTACCGGCCAGTTTAAGCTCTGAACGTTTAGTTAATCTTTTTTTTGTTCCCCTCACTAGACTTCTCATCTGGGCTATCCACAATTAATTACCTTTCTTTGATGATTATTCAAAGGTAAGTTTGAGAATAAATTGATTCGTATTTTTGTTGCCAGAGAGTTAGAAAACCTTTAGTAATACACATTCTTAGCTCACTCGGGAGGAATTTGAACCCTGGTCTTCTAGTCACCGAAAAACTAGGCGAAAAGAGCTAACCTTGAGTCCACTTGACCACCAATTTTGGTTATTTTATTCAAAACAAACTGATGACCACAATTGATATGAAATATCAATGGCCTACTAATAAACTTATTTGATTATTATTTACATTTTATCACTACGCATCCTAAGCCAATTGTCACTCAGAACTATTTGCAACTTGCACACTAAGGGGACGCAACGAAGTCGGTGGATTTTAAATTAAGTCATGATAAATTGCATCAAAGGAGGACAAGGGATTACAATAATGAGAAGGTTATGCCCACGCACCAGTACACCAACCACGTCTGTTAAAAAAAAAATTTCCATATACATTACTATAAGTCTAGTGGTTTATTTATTTATAAACATTTGTATGTACATCTGTCCCGAGAGTTTTTTTAGTAACTATTCTCAATCAGCTAAAAAGATAAGACTATATATAGATATGTTGATAAACTACTCAAGATTTATGAATAAACTTCAAAACTTATAAACTGAAAAAAAAACATAAAATAAATTGAATGGTTCACCGTAAAGAAAATCTCTCACTTTTATTTTAAAATATACATTTACTTAAATCTTATAAGATTTGTGAAATGAAATAAGGGGTCTATACATTGTTGTAGAAACGCTACACCAAAGAGCATAAATGAAATAATATACATTGTTACTTACTCTATGGCATTAGGGAGTAGGAACACTGATACAAAAAATTTGACAAAAGAGAAACATCTTTGTACACCATATAGAATACAAATCAAATTCATTTTCCAAGACATGACTTATATATAATTGATAACAGCTCAGGAAATATTGGTTTTGTAAAAATATTTTTAAAATAAAAGATTTTTATCTTTAACATTAGTAAACATAAGTTCTTTCATACCTCAAATAATTGCGGAGAAATTATCACAATAGGAAATATTTCTTTCGTGTAAAGTGCCCTCAAAGTCATTTTATGAGATTATGAGAATAGCCTTCATGTTTAGAATGATATAATAGTGTTTATTTATAAATTTAATCAAAATCGTTGATCTTATTTTGAGAAAATTGATTTTTTCTTTTCTTGCCCTTCAGTAAACTACCTTGAATTTGTTAATTTGATGTATAATTCCAAAAAAATCCCTTGGGGGGGCTTATTAAAGCCCTGTATACCAACTTTGAGCCCAATTGGTAAAATAATTTCGGCTCCAGATCGAGGTACAGACAGATGGACACACAGATATAAATTATTACGAAAATTTTTTTTTTGTTTTAGGGGGTCCTGAAACGTCGACATTTATTAAAATCTTGAGATCAATTTTTTGATGATAATAATACTTTCTCTCTGGATTGTCAAAAGAAAGTAAAAAGGTATTTTTCTAATAAGGTTTTGTAGTAGTCATGTTATTTGTCTCTCAAAATCATAGAGATACTAAAAGAAACTCCAATAAAAGTTCAAAAGAGAAATTGCAGATTTATAAACAGTAACCACTTTTGATAGTTTTGTTTGATGTCTCAAATTCGTGATAATAAATCAAATAAATATTACTGTGTACCACCTATTCTTTCTTTTGCCTTAAAATAGATCCATTTACTAAAATATTGTACGATTTTTAAACGAAATAATACACATTGTTGTAGAAAAACCCCACCAAAGAGCATAAATAAAATAAAATTAACTATTACCGATAAAATGATAAAATATGAATAGCTCTGTCCACCAAAGAGCATAATAATCAATTTCAGATAAAAAAGAACTGCTTATATCACAGAAACTTTTGGTTGTATGAAAAAGTATTTCAACAAATTAACTTATTTTTAATAATATTAAAAAAATTTTACAATGGTAAGCTCGAATTCGTGGAAATATGATCAAAATTGATAGTTTCCGCTTATGTAAGATAAGTCATTTTAATAGGAGAGCGAGAGTGTCAATTTTATTTGTAATTTCAACCAGTGCATGGATACGACATTTAATTTGAATTAATAGAGTAGATCTCAAGAAAATCGATATCTTCCTTTTTCACCATTTAGTTATTTACTCTTAATTTTAAGGTTAGCTATCTAACCCCCAAAACTACTAGGGATAAATTTATGAACACTATAGATACCAAATTTTAGCGTGATCGGCATAATGGTTTTGGCTCTAGACCAGGTTATAAAGAGATATACTGCATCACATCTAAAAAATACTTTTTTGGTTCAGGGTGTCATGAAACCTTGATATTTATCAAAATATTGATTTGTATATTTTTGAAGATATTATACTTCTCTCCTAGGGGGTGTATATAAAGTAAAAAATATTTTTTGGCAAATAGAAGCTGCTACAGCGTTAATAGCATATCCTCTCAAGCAGTGATATTTGGCTTTATGTCTCTATTTGTTTCATCGTCTAACCCTTAGAATCTGTCAGCAACTATGTTTAATGCTTTAATCGATAATCTGATCAGGAAATGCAATAATCATACTACTTGCTCCACTATTGAAAATTTGCCTACCCGAGATGTACAAAATATATTGGCCCTGCAAAGCAGAAATGGGAAGAATTAAGTTAGAGGAAGTCTCCACATCACCTTTTGGAATTCATCCAAGATATATCAGACATAGCCATGTGTATTTTATTCTTGTGAAGACGTGGTTGGTGTACAAATGTACAATGTGAATGTGAGAGCACTGTTATAAGCAGATTATGCCTTATTAATGGCTGATAGGGAAAATCACTTGTAGAATGAATTAAATCGTTTCAATGTGATGACAGACAGAATGGATTTTCGTATAAACGGCTTTCAACTAAGATGAAGATTTTTATATGGAAATATCAGGAAATAATTGCTAACTCAAAATAAATTGAAAACTGTAGAACGAGTGAATGATTTTGTGTATCTGGGCAGTATGTTATGTAAAAATGGAAAGATAGAAGTGAAATAGACAGATTGTTGAATTCATCTTGGAGATTGGCTGGAAGTATGTGACTGTTGCAAATAATGAAGTAAAATCGAAAGAGTCAAAGATGACAGTATATAAAATGTTTAAACGCTAACATTGTTTTATTAATGTGAAGCGTGGCTTTGTCAGGAGAAACATAAGAGCAATATGAATTTAGTTGGAGTGAGCTATCTAAGAAACGTATGTTAAAAAACTCATATTGACAAAGTCAGTATTGAATGTTGGCTGAAGTGGTGTGGTTTGAAAGGGAATCCAATAGGTCAATGTGAAAGAAGTGTCTTACGCTGGTTTGGGCATGTTGATATGATGAGTGTTGAACAAGTAGCCAAGCAAATGAATGGAGGAAGAGTTTGTGGACCAGAAGAAAGGGGTAGGCCATATAATACGTGGCTAAATGTCGTAGACAAAATATGTGTGAAAAAGATAAATATTGAGATTTTTAATAATAAAAGAGAATGTGACTTTTTGTATGGATGCTGTTGAAGCGAAGCGAGTTTGCAAGAATAAAGAATTGGGGAAAAAGTTTGTGAGGATGGATTACGTACAAAGTTGTGTTTGTTTTAGCTCTATGCATAATTTTTTGCCTACCCCGTAAAGAAAGGGCGTGATTAGGTATGTATGTATTTGATGTTAAACACAGAACCAATTCTTGTTTAGGATGACATTGAATAATGAAAATGTCATCAAAGGTCAAATTGTTAATATGGTATGAATCAACCATGGCTTCAAGCCATGCAATAGATGCGATCAATCATTTGATTCAGACTAGGCTATAATGAATTAAACTTCCCCATTCTGAGAAAGGTTTATTGTTGGTACTTGGGATATGACTTTAAGTAATAGTTACCAATCTTACCAAGCAAGTTCATACGACAGCAATCGTCCGAACAAATATTAAATACTGTGAGCTCTGGAAGGAGTTTTTGGATATCTATTCAACCATAATGAATGAGAAATCGACAGTAGCCTTCTTTAATGACTAATGTGTTTGAGTGATAGAAAACTGAAGGAATACGGTTTGAAATTTTATCAAAGATCATTGACACACGGCTTGTTAGTTCAAAGAAAATTTGTAAATAAGTTGAACCCAAATTATTTTTCAAATTACCATTCTGTGTCTGCTCAACTAAATGAAGGGATATTTAATATTTTGTATTTTAGAAGGAGAGGTCAAATTTAAAAAATTATAAACTCACTTTACTGTAAGGCTGAGTAGGGAAACGCCACTTATCATAGTGTTTTAAATCTGTTTTACTTCCTCAGGAATACTATCAAACAAGTTTAAAAGATATATACACCATAGCCATGCCTCTTGAGTATTTAAATACTAAACCAGGCCTATATAATGGAAAAGCCTAAGAGTGGCAAAATTTGATAAGAACCTATAATTCATATTAAAATTTTAAGAGCTTGGTCTCAAAGGCATGTGTGTTTCTTTCTAACCATCGATTTGTTCTCAGTGAACCCTGGCATCTCCTTTATTTTCAAACAGAGGCAGCTCCCCACTAACATGGTGTATTCTATATTTATATTATTTAGCTACAAGGTCAAACCTTGGCTATGGTTGATATACATCTGCCTAAGCCCATTTTCAGCCTTGGTTTGTTGTATATGGACTTTTTTTTAAATAAAATTGTAAGAAATATTTAGTAAAAATTTAATTAATTCAGCTCACTCTCGCTTTAACCACTCTCAGAAAAAAAATATTCCTTTTTACAAATAAAATCCTCGATGCATCTATCGATTGAAGCTTAAGTTTGGTAAGGTTAGTTAATGTTATCATCAACCTGTCGTAGATAGACCTAAAATCTGGTGTATTTAATATACGTCAATTTTCAACAAAATTGGTGCTATTTTTAATCGTTAACTCGTTTTATTGGGATTGTGTCATTATTAACCTTAATTACATAATCTATCTTAAAATAATGATAATTGTACACTTTACTTAGAGTATAAACAGATCCCTAGAGAAATTGATGTTGACTAAAACTATCCCCAGTGTGGCAAGTTTATTTCGTACGAAGTCAGTCCCGAAAGTGCAAGCCGAACTATGGTGGTGCTAGCTATCTTTAAATAACTAATAATCTGTTAGGTACTAGTGTGCAAGAATAAAGAAATGTACATATTAATTTAATTTTTTAACCATTAAGGTAACTACTAATTCATTTTCTAATACATTTAATATTTAGTTTTAAAAATCATAACTTTGTCATCAGATAACGTAATCTAGTTTTGATTCGTCTCAATTACCAGATCTAACCATCACAAGTATTTGAGAATTGCTTATAAGGCTTTGTATATTTTAAAAGTATTTGTAGTTCATTAAAACGTCATGGTTGTCTTAAAGTAGTACATAAGTGTCAGAATAGTATCTATATGGTATTTGAATACCTTAAGAACCAGGGCCAATTAATAACAAATCGTTTATTAATTTTTTTACTATTTTTGCCAGTTTTTCACAAGTGTATTTTGTATAATAATTCAATAGTTTTAAATTAGATTAAATTTTATATATTTAATTTACCATCCTAAATCTCCATGTTTTATTAATATTCTTTTAGTATGCTTAAGAAATATTTTAATTTTTTGATATTCAAATTTTTATTTTTATTACGTCCTTTAATAGTATCTGACAGCTCTAAAATTAAGTTAAATCAGACATATTCCATTAATTTTAATAACTATATTTTAGAAAATGTATATCCAAATAGTAATTTGAATCCCATTGAATCTCAGTTCAAAATCCGGGGTTTGAATCCCCGTCATGGAAAGTTTAAGAAATATATCTTAAAGCCAAACTGCCTCACCAGTAGTCACAAAGCTATAAGGGCTCATTTGGATTAATATCAACGGGAAGGTCAGGCTTCGAATCTAGGCCGGCTGTACTAGGAGTGATCTTACATACGTGATCTATCACTGTAGTTTCTCCCATCCTCTCCACAATGTGGGTGAATTTTCTCTGTAATCCTCTTAATATCTACTTCCTAGATCATCTAAGGTCACAGACCAATAAACAACATTTTCTGTTACCTAGGTGTCAGATTTACCAATTATAAGAATTTAGCAATAAACTGTGTATAAACTATTTGCTAGCCCAGCTTTTCATGTCTAAAAATAACTTTCCCTCCAATATGGATACTGTTTGCATATTTCTTACATTAATTTTTTTAAATGTCATTAACATAGATATTAAATTTGAAATATATTAAATTTTAAAGATTTTATTTGTACATAATATGAGCTCAAGCATTAACGTTTAGATGTAATAAAAACATTTGTGCCACTGTAAATTCGTTGACATTTTGTCATTTGACTTTCATGAAATTTTTTTTTGCAAATATTCTACTAAAACAAAATTAAAATAATATAGGTTTTTAATAGATATTTTAGGAAATTTTCAAAAAATAAATATTGGATCTTCGTAGATTCATAATTCATTAGATTTAATATGCAGTCAAGGCATTCTTTCAAACCTACTTTCTCATGCAGACATATGCATTTTCGGGTGAGGCCTGCATTATGTAATGTATCTCAAATTACCAATACATAAATTTGAACTAGTTTGGAATGGTACAACAGTCCATTGATTATTTACACAACGTAACAAATGGTTATTACTTTTAGGTTTTTGTTTTTGTTTTGTTTTGGATGATTATATTGGCTGGCAGTTCTCCGTTATTGTGTAAATATGACGATACAAATAATAGCTTCGGGCTATATTCATATATATGAAAATAATACATGTGTAGCGACGATTTTGTGTGTGGTGAACATATATTTTGTAGAATGTATCATTCATTTTGTAAGGACATATGCAAATTATTTCCACCAGAAAAGTAAATATTGTAATTTAACCATATTGCAGTAGTTACTTAAGATGAAATCTGAATTGAGTTATCACATAAAAACACAAAAAATAAATACTCTTAAAAATAATCATGGAAACGTTAGTTAAAATTTTTGTAAATATTTCAAGCTGTCAAAAGTAGATTTACTTAAGTTATTTTGTTTTTAAAATCTCTCTAAAACCAAAATATGTGTGCATATAGTTTATTTATTAGCACCATGTTTTACTAACCATTCGGGTTATACGCCTGTACAAATATTCATTGACTTGAAGATCAGTTAGTTTTATCTAAGATACCCGTTGATTATTATCCATATTATAAATTATTAGTTTTTGAGGGAAGGTAACATTTTTTAAAACAGTTAATATAGAAAGAAATCATTGGTTTCTAAATTTAAGAGGTCTGATATAAAAAGTATAGTTTTACAGAAAGTGAACCCACATTAACGTGTACAATTTTGAGAAAACCAAAGATAAAAAATACACGGTAACCAAACCAGTGGGAGAGTAGAAAATATCGTAAATCTGTTTTTGTCTGAACCGAAAATTGTGGTGTACCATCTTCGACTCGGTATTTGGCTTATTGCAGCCCTTTGTACAATTAATATAATTGTACATGGTTGCATATTAAGAATCAAATATCCAAAGCTATTATTTAGACTTTTAGTGAGGGTAGCTCCATCTAGATATCTTATTTAAAAATGACACCTGGACATGAAGATGGCTACCAAGTTGAAGATGGCTGCGTTATTTGATAGCTCGTGATATTAATATAATCACACACTTGTAGTTGACGATTTCCACACTTCCATCTTAGGCTCTGCCTTAAAATATGAGTGAAGAATGACCCTTGGCTTGAGACGATTCCTGGATAGCTCAATGGTCAGAGCATTCACGTACTAAGACAAAGGTCTTGGGTTCAATTCCCATATCCAGGTGTCATTTTTCAATTTTCAGTATATGAAATTAGGTTAAAATAAATATGGTAGGAAGAATAAGATATTTAAAAGAATTCACTTGAATATTATGAATTAAGAATACCGCTTAGGGCAGTCCGGAATACTCGACTGATGTAAAACTGACACTGTGCATGCGCCAACATTTACCAAGAGCATTTGGTAGATATCTTATTTTACTATTCTATCCTTTCATTGGCTTAAATAATCCACAAAAAAGAGAGTCAGTTCAAATTTTGCTTATTTTCCTCTACAGTTTAAACAAGTGCCTTACTTCTTTTCACTCTCTTTCATCCCTCGTGGCATTTTAATGCTTTATGCTTAGAAGCAAGTTTGAGGTAGCTTCTAGAAGGTTCTCTTAGAGAGGACATAGCCATAGTTACGATTGACAAATACCAAGCTCAATCACGTCCATTAACCTGTAGTACTACTTTTGAATATTGGACTTTAATTATTAATGCCAAAGCTTTTTACCACCTATGTACCGTTTTTACCACAAATAATATATTTGGTACCGGTGCCTTTTTTGAGTAGTTAGTACATCAATGTGGTCATTTTAGGTTAATGCTGTTGTACCACTTTTGAAGTTTGAACTTGTTTAGGTTATTGAGATTAGTTCAAACAAAAATGCTTCCGAAATGATAAAATATATTAGGTTTGTGACTTAAAAGAGAATTGTAAACGTAAATTAATGTCTTATTTTGCTTAAAAGAGCCAGGCAAGTAATCCTTTCAATGGTTACATGGACTTACCTGCACCTGCTTAATACAGAGAGAGAGAGAGAGAGAGAGAGATGGTTTAATACAAGGGGCTTGAATGGGTAAATATATATTGTAGGGTTGAGTAGTGTAGCTCAGAGAAAGTGTTCCGGCATTAGAGTGGTAAATTTAAGGTAACAGGGTCCTCATGCACCTTAAAACCAGAATAATTTAGAAAATACAGGGATTTTTTTGTTACTGAAAAAAATGTGGGAATACACAGGAAATCTCACAAAAAAAAACAAACTAAAAGGACTAGAATATTTATGAGTTTGGTACATCTAACTTCTAGCTCTAAAATATGTGGAAACTATGATAAAAAATCATTTTAATGTATTATGGACTTCTTGTGTGCAGAAGTTCAAGTTCCAAATACCAACCCGGGGATATTTAGATTATTTTTATTTTCCCTGAACGAATTCCTAATCTTCATTTAAAAAATTTTTGGAACATATCCTCTAATTTATATA
This sequence comes from Timema bartmani, assembly GCA_902151455.1. Lineage (NCBI taxonomy): Eukaryota > Metazoa > Arthropoda > Insecta > Phasmatodea > Timematidae > Timema > Timema bartmani. The sequence goes on along the minus strand of CABFWB010000413.1, from coordinate 185,678 downwards.
TTACTCATTCCTATTATGTTGGTATATATATATATATATATATATAT
>CABFWB010000413.1:164262-185618 GCA_902151455.1 Timema bartmani | reverse complement strand
ATATATATATATATTTTTTTTTTTTATTTCCTGGACGGGTAGTAAGATGTGGTGATCGTGAAATTTGCGCTACAAATATTGTTAGTATATATGCCATTTTAAATTTTAATCCATATTTTATGTTCTTTTTAAGACGCTCACTAATGTTGCGCAATATCTTTTAAGTTTTAAATATAACGTTTTCACACTTTTAAACTATCAACACTTTCATATATTTTATGCATCTCTTCCTCCTTCCCAAACCTCGAGTCAGGAAATGATTCCTTGTTTGCGTGGGTTTTCATTTCACCTAACCGCCATTACAAACGAACGTTTTCCTGTAAAGCTTCTGTATACAGTTTTCACGTACGGGAAACATAAAATGTTCCTAGTAATAATTTAATCTTACACTTTACTTGGTGGGTGGGAGTGTTTTACTGTGCAGATAGCGAGGGATATTTTTTACGACTTAAACCTTCTTTTCTTTAAGGTCGTGTACGTTGGGAAGAGTTCTGATGATTTCTGGGCGTCATAGCACAAAAGAGAATAAGGCGAAGTGGCGTACAAAAGTGTTAAAAGAGGTAGGAAAAGCATAAGATAAGAATATATTAGAGGGCACGTGATTACCCCATATTTGTGGCCGATGTTTCGTTACGTAACCAATACAATTTTGTTCATGTAATAAAGTTATATCCAAACATAAATATGTTTTAAAAACAGTCTATATCTTTAGACTTTGTGCTAGAACAATTTTTTGTAATGAATTTTCTATTAAACTTTTTTCATAAAATGAATTATTATAATCACTAATATGTAACCCATAGCTCAAAAAATTGGGTGTAAGAACTATGTCTATCCCTGAGGCTACATACATCCAGAAGGGTTTGATGGCTTTAATTCACATTTGGTAAGTATATACTATATAGTCATAGCTCGAGTCTAAATAGTAATTTTGGCCTGAGCCCTAAAATTGAGGGTAGTTAAGTGATGACTAACTTGGAAAAATTCTAACTTTTATGAAAGGGTTTTAGTCTTTTAGTTATAAATGCAGATTCAATGAATATTTTACAAAATATAAAATACTTTGCTATTCAATGAAAAAAAAAGATTTATTGGTCATTTAGAAATAACCGATTGTTTAAAGAAGTTAGCTGTATTCAAAATGTATAGCCATTATGATCAAAATAATATGTTTGTTTTCTAAGGAAAACTTATTAAAGTGTTTTTTACTGATATTTGAAAATACGATTAGAAATTATAACATACCATAGTGTTGTGCAAATTAATGGAAGAACTTTTTTTTTTTTTTTTAACCATGGAGAGCTTATTATTAATTTTACAATAAACTGGACACAAAACATTATAGTACAAAAACCAGCATTTGTTAACACAACCTTCTTGATAATAACTGACAATAATTGCCGTTAGCAGTGTGACCAACCTAACTAAAGCTAACAGGAATTTACCTGCCCAGTGCAATGTTTCCATTAACGTCTACAAACTGTATATAAGAACGTATGTTTGAATGTGTCGTTAGATTATTTTTAACTTGTCAAGATAAGCATATGACTGCATTCTGTTCACATCTAATATATTTTGTATTATTTATCACCAAGTCTTACTAATACATATATTTAATTACTACAGTTAATAATTTAGTGTTGACGAAGGCTACAATTTTTGGAAGTGAGTTTGGACGTGCATGGATAGAAATTGGGAAAACGTTTTAAGTTAAGCTCACACTATTGGTATTCTAGTCATGATTTCCCCTTTAATGGAATTCCAATATATTGCGAGAGTGACCTCTTAGACCATGCGGTCACCCAAGCGTTTTTTACTTTATTTCGAACCCTCGTCAAAAATTAGAACTCAAAATGTTGATGGATGTCGACGTTTTAAGACCTTGAAAAAGTGGTTTTCCCAATGATATGTCTGTCCGTATGTCTGTATATCTGAATAGAGTCGAGACCATTTTACTTGTTGGACTAAAATTTGGTATCAGGTTTTTATAGGACTTATCATTGTAAATTTGTGGTATTATTAAAAATAAAGAAAATATATCTGGAATAAATCTTCATGAAACTAATAGTTTCTGAGTTATAATCAAATGATAATCTGTTTAACTGGGGTCTTTGGTACACATTATTGTAAACCCTCTTTGGTGGACAAAGATGTTCCTCTTTTCTAAATGTTTCTGTAAGTGTGTATATTATTTCATCTATGCTCTTTCATTAAATATTATCCTCATATTTTACATAAATTTTCTGCAACAATGTATATTATTTGTTTTACAAATATTACTAGTGCTTAAAGTTAATATCTCCATCTTTAGAGAGGAGAGAAATTATGTGCAATGCACAATATCGTATATGTATAAATTTTTTTTAACTCCTAACTAGTACCTATAACACAATGACTAATATAACCTTAATCTAGGCGGTAGGGAAGAAAAGGCTAGCTCGAAGGAAATAAATCTTCTACAGATTTAAAAGAGGGTATCAAATCACAAGTGGAAAACCATCTTCAGTTCCCCCAGTCAGGGCTCGATCCCTAACTTCTTCATCATCAAATACCAATCACAACGCTAGAATGTCCGGTCACAACTCCGGAATACACTTTAAAACTAATTTACTGTCCTCTTTATCGTTGGTCGAACGGTTTAAGGCACCACTCTCGCAATAGACTGGCCAGCCGATGACGGGAAGATCAGGGTTTGATTCTCGGTAGGGGATATTGAGGGTGATTTTTGCACTAGATGGTATTCTACTCGCCTTCTAAGTGAAACAAGGTACGCTTGCACTAGGTTAAAGCTTCCTCACACCCAACACATTGGCACTATTAGTAAATATGTTTCCAAACCAAACGGGCAGTAGAACGTGGCTCTAAAAAAAACTAAAAAACAGAAATTTACCAACCTTGATTTGTGCTCCAAAAGTAAATTTATCTTTTAATTTGGCTGCCTGTTGTGGTTTACTCGGATGTATGATTGAATACTCTCTTTAATTTAAAATGTAGCAAACGTAATTTTCAATTTTCCACTATGACATAAATTATAAGATAGAGTTACATTATAATAGGTCGAAGCACGACTTCTACCTCTAGGAGTAGGTGGAGTTTGGATTGAGTCGAAGTTGGATATTTAAAACATCTATTGCTATAAATACTCATATAGTTGGGAATTTTAACAAACTAAAAATACATTTTTAAAAAAGCTGTCGAAATTCACATATATATTGGGCATGTGAAAAGCAAACAACGTGAGGGGAGCATTATATTTACCTCTATGGCTCTTTTGCAGTTCCATTTTTGATAACAGCTCACAAACACTGGCACTGTGTAAACGTTACCTCTAGACCTATAATTAGAACGTTGGCGGGAGAGAGGATGAGGGATGTGGACATTGCATAAACTATTTCGGTAAACAATTATTTTACAGGTCAATTCATTAGGAAGCTAACGGTTAAATGAAAGGACTCACGCAAATGTTTTCCTTAAGATTCTGGCACTATGGTAGCTCATGGCTATATTGTTTTTTGTAGCTCAGGGATGTTAACATGCTTTCTTTGAGTCGGTCACTATCCTTAAATTTAATTTAAAAGAAAATTAACATTTGGAAGATTACTTTTAGTTAATGTGTAAGTTCTAGTACTACAAATACTGTTTATCAAAGATCATTTTTACTGCCTGTGTGTTTAAATTGCACTTTATAAACAAGCTAAAATAATCTTATGAATTACATATTAATTAATATAATATTATTCTTTCTTATTTACCTGCTGCTAGAGCCTATGTATTTCAAGTTTTATAGCGGAGTGAATATATATGTATATATAATGTATTCAAACCAGTTAATACCTTCGTCAGCATCACTCCAAGAACAAGGGGTAGATTGTTATTTTAACACCTCTGACCTCTTTGCTATCAGGACTTAAATAATATATGTGTAAAATATACAGGTATATAGATAGCGCTATTTAAAGGACGACGTCATAATTCTTTGAGTACGTACGTCAATAAGGGTTTTCATAACTTATAAATCTTAGACATATATTATAAGGGAGATTTTTATAAACGTGGCACCACAAATAAAGACTGTAACAAAGGGTGGCGCCGTAGTAAGAATAAAGATAGTAAACTATTCTATGAAGCCATCACTCATTTAATACTATTGGATTACTTTTCCACCCCTTCAGGTAATAAATTATTACATTTTACTATAAGTTAAGTCAAGTCAAGAAATCAAAATTCCGTTTGCAAATATAATTAAATAAAGATAAACTATTAGTGCTGTACATCGTACAATGCATAAAACATATAAATGGAATATTATAGATTGAATATATAACTATAAACAAAAAAATGGAAAGGTTTCAAAAATGTGGAATATTTAATACGAGAAATAAATAAATATTTCGAAAACCAGCTAAAATACAAATATTTAAAAAATAGTTTGACACATTTAGAAAAATCTGATGTTTGAGTCAGTTTATAGGTACGGAAACGTCCAATTTACATTAAATAAGTTTAAAATAAGATGATGTTTAAGATAATTTATAGTAGAGAGAGAGTTGAGGGAATTGTATAAAATATTTGAAACTGATAAAAAACAAAATATTAATATAATAAACTGATATTCTTTCTAGCTGAAGTTCACTTGTTTCTTTTTGACTGGCTGATTATGCTGCACAAATTTTAAACTAATGTTCATTAATACGTATCAAAATAATAAAGCTAGATATTTAGAAGCTGGAAAATTGCTTGAAACTAAACTATTTTATTTAAATCACGTCTTTTAGTATGCTTTAAAATGTCTGTTTTGTTTGTTTTTATCATTTTATATTTTAATATGTTTGTTTTGTCTTTTTACAAACTTAATATATTTTAAAATGTTTGTTATGTAATTTTAATTTAGTGCATACACCTGTGGTTTTTTATTAGCAGGTGTATCACTTAAAAACATGGGTGTGTTATCCATATTTCTTCCCCCATGGGGATTTTACTGTATTTTTAAATGTCAAGTCCCTAATGACCTCATTGTGTCGATGGGCCTATAAACAACAATAATAATAATTATTATTTAAATAAATATCACTTACTGTAATACAGTACAATACATATTTATTGGTGCTTCATATCATTATATTATCTATTTCAGTGGTTGAATGGTTTGAGTTGTCACGCTCGTGATAGAATTGACTGCCGAATACGGGTAGATTAGGGTTGGAATATCCCAGTCGGGTGTACTGAGAATGGTTCTATTACCTGGTGTTACACTATCAATCCAAGTCAATTCAGGCATATTTACTCTAAATTCCACCTTCTCCAAACCTAAAACATTAGCGTAATTATTACGTATTTTTATAACCCAAACGGGTAGTTAGGTGTGGTGACCAAAAAGCTCCTACATTCCACAGTTAGTAGATAATAATCCATGGTTGGCAGAACTAGGGCTGTGAAAAAAGCATTATGATAACTTTCAGAGAATTATATTTAAAGTTCTGAAACAATTTGTGTTGAATCGGTCGTTTTCAGAGCCACAATCCTATTTCACCAGTCCATCTACAAACACCTCTCGATAGCCGGCAGAAACTGTTAAGGTGGGAGTGTAGGGGATGTAAGAAGGGGTCAGTGTTTTTGTAGTTTTTGTAGAAAAACATTGGTAAAAATCAATTGAATATTATTTCAATACATTTATAGAGTTTAATTTTCTTAGCATGGTGATATCAACAGTTGTTGAAAATTTGTCAATTGTCCTGGAATTTGATGAAAACTTTTACTCTTCATTTATAATGTTTGTCATATAATACCTTTATGCCAATGCAAAATAGCAGAGAACTGTTAATAATACCATATGAAGAAAATTAAACTCTATGTTTTTACTTAATCGATATTTGATTTATTTTCTAAAAAAATGCTTTGCTATAAAAACTGCAAGTCTTTTCTTACTATTCCCTAGTTTCACACCTTAAGTTTCCAAGACTTGTTTGGTCAAACCCAATATCGATCATCCCTTTCTAAACCACAATCATTTAATCACAGAATTTCAAATGACGTGGGCTCACAAATTTTGGAATCCGATCTTTCACCTGACTGGATGCAAGGATATAATTAGCTTAATGAAGTGAAGGGTGTTGAGTTTGAATTAATAATGTCCTCTATTAATTATTAAACGTATCTCTGTTAGCTTTGGACCATGTTACCGAACGTGACGTTATCATTATTTTATTAGATACATTACCACGCATTAATTAGCCAGAATGAAACAATACATAAATTATACTCTTGATTGCATAGTTAATTTAAGCACCGCAGAAAAATATATTTGAGTGAAATAGTTTTGCAATGAATATATACGACTGATTTAATAACAATTCCTGTCATAATGACAGGAATTGTTATTAAATTCACAGAAGAATCTTAAAGTAAATTGAATTAAAGAGAATCATATTATAAAAAGACATAAACTGTGATAAATTGACATATATTACAACCATTCTTTCTGTTGTTATGGTGGGATCGAAAGGAGCACAAATTGAATTAATTGTTTTTGTAGTTTTATAGCAAAGCACATGTTTCACTAAAGTATATAATATATGGTTCCACACAGTAGTATCAATGGTATTGCTGAATACAACTATGACATTTTTATTTTCTTTAAAAGGTTTCTCTTCAAATAATAATAAGCCCATAAAGAATATTCAATCAATGTGGAAAATACAATATGTAGAAAATCAAACTAAATACATCTACTGAAGCAATATTTTTATTTGTTTTGTCCAAAATGTTGTTTTATCATAAGCATTTCAAAAATACTAATCATATCTTGCATCTCATCCCATTATTTCTTAATTGGTGGGGAAGGGGGCCCATATACACATTTATTAACAACTCTCCCATCTTTATCTGCCAAATTTAAAAGTTTCCATCATTTGTTTATATATATATATATATATATCTCTACTTAAAACTTATATAATCAAATTGCACCAGATTTCTCTCGCTCTTACAGCACGTTCTACCTTAGCTTCCCCTTAATATTTCTCACCAATTCGCCTTTGATTTGCTTGTTATTAAAGGTTGTCTTTCTATAATTAGTTTTGAATTAAAAAGGGAAGTAGTTCCTTCTTCACATGAAATAGTCGAAATAAGGAAGGAGGTGTCCTAAATAAAGGAGTGGTCGTAATCCTGGTATTTAATAGCAGTCTTTCTATTCAACCTTATCGATACATGGTATTTGCATATATCTGAACCATATTTTAGGACTTTAGGTGTCCAGGTGGGTCAGCTGTCCGCACGTCTGTTGCCTGAAGGTGCTCATTACACAATCAATGGAGTTCATACATTACCTACGTTCCCACCCCAGGGAATTGTACATTACTCCCGTAAACCTCCACATTGGGGGGGATATTCTTAATCACTAAGCTAAAACCTCCAGTAGCGAATTAATCCAGACATTATTTATCAGTTCAGCTATAAGTTATTGCTTATCTGAGATCGTGTTTTTGTCTTTTTTAGCACAACGTCTATCTAACCGCTCGGGTTTTATGCTTATCTACTAATTACGCTAATGGTCTTAGGTACTAGGGAGATTATATTTAGAGGAATAATAACAGCATTTGCATGGAGGAAGAGTGGAAAACCAATTTGGAAGAAACACCATCACTATGCCCGACGGAGACTCGAACCTAAACCTACCAGTCATCAGCAAGCTAGTCTACCACAAAGTAGTGTGTTGGACCATGTGGCCTTTGAAGCGGGTTGCTACATTGTTGAGCTGGCGTGTTCAGTGATGTGTTTTGTGAGTGTTATAAAGTGATTTTGTTTCAATGTTGATCCAACATGTTCAACAGTTTGTAACGTACATGAAGTGCTGTACCAAGAGCTGATTCAACTCCATTATGTAATGTACAAAAGTGTGCATGGAATTCAGTTTCTGGTATCGGTGGTGTGCAACAAAGTCACGTCAAGTCACGTCAGGTGAAGACTAATTTGTTGATAAAATAAAACTTAATTTAAAATAAGACGGTTATGAGTAAAAATAATGTATGTTTTATTCTTTTTGCGTAATATTAAACTAAATAGAATAAAGTTTTAACTAAGGATTAACTGTCATTGTATGTTATGTCAATTTTAATTTTTATTTTTTTTATTTTTTTTATAAATGTTTTGATCTAATATTTTGTGCTCAGAAATTTTAAATGTATATTATTGATGTATTAAAACTTAATCTAGACCTATTCAGTGTTTATTATATCTAATCAAATAAACATAACCAACCATTATATTTAATCAAGTACACGTAGCCAACTATCAATAAGATCTCACAGATCCCGTAAGTGTGAACACCCTTACGCGAATATAACATTATAATATAAATTGTTAAGATTTGTAATAAGAACTCATACGTATTAACTGTATAAGCATTTAATTATAAAGATTATTATTATTAGCACCGCGTCTTACTACCCGTAAGGGTTATACGCACTTACGCTAATGTGCAATGGTAGGATGATTGTGAGATGAAATGGAGGACCTACAGTTTAACGTGGAGTCCGAACCACGGTGGAGGCCTGGCATTCCTCACATTCACAAGTTATTTAATTATAAAGAGTAGTTTTATTCAATTTTACAGATTGAAGTATGTTATGATCGCACTGACACCATGTACAAGACCGATAGAGAAGTATATGATGTACTATACTCTACAGCTATATAGTTCTCAAGATGAATCAAGTAACTAGGCAACGTGAAATATACATTCATTTATATATCTGTTTGACACATATTCATTAAATCATTAAAAAAACGTTGTGTTACAAAGCCTGTGACAGTGCCCGCTAGCTGGTTCACAGAACAATAACATTGTTTTCCACACACTAATAGGCATTATGGCTCTTAAAATTTCATTAAATTTAGTCATTTTGTGATGCTCAGATTTCTTAATAAACAAAAGGGTATTTTGCTTTCACATGAAGAGTATGATAGAATCACTGGAAATAGATCAAGTTCCGTGAGCATCATTCTTATCTACACGGTTTCTTGAGTTTCTGAAGATGCTAATAATATTCAGCCTCTGTAGCTGACACAGACTATCCGATACCTTAGCTCAGTTGATAGTGAGTCTGTCTACTTAGCCAAGGGTCCCAGGTTCGATTCTTGACTTAGCCGAGAAATGTATCATTGGTGAAATGTGAGTTTTTACTTTTACAGTGATGAATTAACGGCCATGGACTGGATTTTGTTCCTGTGATGCACAGGCACAGCAAGCCGGTAGTGGAAAAATATAGGACTTGAATAAAAAGTAGCCTAGGACACAGGCTGGTGACAGTAATGGATGTAAAGTTGACACACTGACACGCGCGCAGCGGAAGATTCAAGAACCAATGACCCCTTTCCCGTTATTGGTCCCTGTCATCACCGGATAAATGGGAAATCACCCCTGTCTTAGCCAACATCCATCAGTGGTAGGCTTTAGGTTAAGCTGTATAAGTTATTTTAACTAAACTAATTTAAGATAAATCTGTGTCGTGGGTTTTTAGTTATGTATATTATTCTGGTTGCTGGTTAGGGGTGGGGTAGGAGGGTGGCAGGTTTGAAGTCTAGAACTTGTGGGTAACCCCCACCTGAAGGGCGACTCCCTAACACCAGTGATTTATGAGATGTCTCCAGTGAAGCAAAGGGGGGGGGGGCGGTTTATAGGTTAGAATTAAAAGTAATTTTAACTGGCCCAAATTATGCAAACCGGACGCTTGGTATCTGTGAATGTTAAATTTCAGTTCAATCGCAGTAGTAATTTTTAATTGAAAGGGTAAAGTAAATGTGTAGAACATAACTCAATAACAAATTACTACTTATGTACTCATCTATATCCTACAGTAGATATAATTTGATAAGCTAGTTTCCGGACATAGAAACTACGAGGATATAGCTGAAAATATTTTGAAAAACGAACTCTCATTTTAAAAGTTAAGGGACCAGAATGTCTGGAAGAATATTTTACTACGAACCGCTTTTTTCCGAGCAAATGTTCAGCTTTATATCCTTTGGTCACATCACCGTGGAAACTCTGATTTGAACCTGATTTTATATCCATAAATAAAAATATGTTTATGGCTAGAAATAATAACTCATTCAACAAATAAAATATTTCTCTTTTGTGAAAAATAATAACTCAACTACCTAATAACCAAGCAGTGTTGTGAAAAAAATACGAAAAAATATGGCAAGAATGTGTATAAAATATACTAAACAAACCAATGAGGGTAGATTACAGATATATAATTTTATTTGCATTGAAACTTTTCCTTCTTTGTTTTTGAATATCTACCTCTGAACAAAAAATGGACTTTATAAATAGTTGGTCTTAGCACATCTTTTTTTTTACATTCCTTAATGTGAATAATTAATTTCCTAGACTAGCATTTTGACTTCAGGAAATAATAAATTTGTCGTGGGAACGGGACGGAACAGGAAATATTTAAAAACTGACTTTTGAATTTAGGCTCTTATTGGTTTTTTAAATATTTAATATTAATAAAATTACTAGCTTTCACATTTATTTAAACTGAATAAATACCGTGGTAAGAATAAAATAACCCCCGATCTACTATTGGGTGTTGAGAAAAGTGCCTCAACAAAACTTAAGTACTACCATGATTAGTTTTTAAAATGTTACCCCAATTTATACATTTCGCAGACACTTTATCTTCTCTTTTTTTACATACAAATATTAGCCTTGTTTGAGCTCTCATGAAATGTTTTCTTGTTCTTATTGTAAACTAAACAAAATACTCTCTTCAAATAGATATATAATAAATTAAAGCAATTGATTTATTACAATTGAAACAAACTATAGTTTGAATTTACGTTTCAAAATCAATTTTTCTTCTTTAGAAAATAATATTTTCAAAAATTGCTAAAATATTACTAGTTTCTAAAATTAATTTGATATTATGTTTTACATGTCTGGCAACTTGAATTTTAACAGCCAAAATAAATATTTTGTCCGTGTTCTCTACAAAATTACATAGTTTTACAAAAATAAAATTCGATGGAATGATTAAAAAAAATTTCGGGAAAAGGATATAATATTTTGATTGAACGAGGAATTATTTTATCATTATCATTTTCAGAAACACTATTTAAATAAAACTGATCCACCATCACGGAAATAAGGATGACTGCCTTTTTATGTTCAAACAAACATTCGGGTTTTACTTTATTACTAGCAATAAAATTATTTAACTTTATTAAGTGCCTTTTGCATCATCCCTTGAAATATAGGCTATTAATTTTATTTTACTAAATAACTGCACAATTTTCATGTAATAGCTGTAATATTATAGACCCTAGGACTACTTTGTACAAACAACAGTACATAGCCATGGGTATGACGTTTTACTTAAATTTTTTTTAGCAACTCTTCTAACTACCTGTTTGGGTCATACGTAGTGAACTAAGTTACTTAAGATATACATTATTACTGAGACAAGACTACAAGTGAATATTTAGTGTATTGAGATGCCTATATTTAATTTTTAAACTTAGCCTTGTTATTCGTATAAAAATTGTTATTCATTCCGAAAAATCCGGTAAAAATTTATTCCCCTCCTGAGTTTCAAGAAATACAGTTTTTCCCTATTTTTTCCCGAGGGTCGGAATCCCTCCCAGGCCTAATATAAATAAAATAGAATGTAATTTTATGTTCTTCTGGACCAAAAGATCTTAACCTAATATTAAGGAAATTTCGGGACATGCTCCTAGTGAGTATTTTTTAACTTTACATGATATATGACCATAGCCAAACCACTTAGATCAGTTGAACACTGCCACGGGTTACTCCAAATAAATAAACCTATAAATCTGAAACAACCTAAAGTGTGCAACTCAAGATTGCTTTTTAAAATACGTCCATCAGGAACCACTATACTGAGTAAAAATCCGATGCAGGCAGCCAAGTAAATGAATTAACAAAGAAAGGGGAAACTTTGGAATATACTATACTATATATACTATACTATACTATATAATATACTATAACTACTTTAGATCACAATAGTTGCTTTATGTATATTGTAAACTTGACACCTTAAATCTCATGGTCACTGTTGCTATTAATTTTAAAACAAATGAACACATATTTGGAACTTGGCATATACACACTTCATTTATTTTGAAAGGTACCAATCTTAATTTGACGGAATATATTATTGGCCTAGGGTAAGAGCTACAAAAATGCAAGGGCTAATCGAATGGTAGTTAAAAAAAACTTTTGCAAGCCTGACACGTGACCACTTGTGTGGGTAGCTTTAAAACCAACTTACCGTGAAATCTGAAGCATTATTATTATTTCAGATTATTAAGGGTGTGCAACTTGAAGGAATTATTATTACTTTTACACACATTTTAATCCTGAAGACTTGAATCTCATGATCACTGATTGTATGCTGTTAAAAAGGAAACCCGTAGTTAATCATTATCATTATATAATTTACTACTGAATTTAGTAGCGATTCGATTTCTGTTTAAATGTATCGCCAAGGAGAAATTTAACCTTCCAACACAAGTGACCTCATAGGTATGCCAACATTACTCGAGCAACGCCGGGCACTGGCACTGGCACGGGCTGGCAGCTATTACACAATAAATATTTAATTTACTTTGACATAAACTAACATAAGACTACCAGGAAGCTTTATTGCCAGAGCTAAATACGATTTGTGTTCTAGTTTAAATTACTCGAAAAAATTAACTTACTACCAGACAAAATGTTAGTATTCAATATGATTGAAAAAGACTATTTTACATACTGATTTATATTTTAGTAACTAAGTATTAATATTTGGGCTATGCATCAAATTTAAATCAAGGTGGCTTAATTAATAGCTTTCTATAAATATTATATTAAATATAAAAAGTTTTCCTTGCCTTTGACTTTAGAGACTTCGAGTGAATATTGTGGTATTTTTATATATTTTTTTTGAACACATTTAGTGATTAAAATTACTTTTGTTTTAAAGTAAATTAAGTTTTGGGCTTATCAATATTTTATTTGATTATGTAAAATAATATTCTATATTATTTAGCTAAATTCTGAATATAATATTTTAGTAAAGACTCAATAAACTTCCATAAACAAAATAATCATAAAAAAAGTTTTTTTAGTCAGTATGTCACAACATTATTTCTCAACCAATAAAATTAAAATAATTCAGCCTTTAATTGATAACTTTAAACAATATTTATTTTATCAAAGAAACAAGTGATTTTAACATCCCTAATTCAAATATAAGATTTTTTTATAAAGTTCTTTATTGAAAAATCACAATTTGCTTCTAGTTCAGAAAAGCTAGGTAATATATCAAGGTCTTTCCCTGGTATCTGTTATTACAACCTTTGTTTATGTGACTTTTTTTTAATTGGAAGCAGCCAGAAGCATAAGGACGTTTACGGTGGGGTTTTGATTGGTGATGCCACTTTATGTGTACTTTCTCATCCTCTTTTTGTTCCTTTCCCATTCCCTTTATATGGTCTACCAGCATCCAACAACCCACATGTGACACACACAACTCACTACGTAATTTCAGACAATACAAGATCGTTACGCGAGCAATGCATTTGGTCGTAGGTAGAGTCATAGGAATCTATAGGAAGAACATTATCTGACAGTTGAAGGGAAAAAAAGCCTTTTGCTAACACTTGTGAGATTCGAGAACCGACCTCCTAGTCATCGTATAATCAAACTGAAAAAAACTTACGCCTCTGCCTACGTACCACGAGTGATGAATTTGTGCATTTTTGTTCAAATTAACTTGATTAGTAATTATTATCTATATGATAAAGTGAACGCAATGATAGACATTTATACAAGCGGAGAGCAAATTATTATGGACTACATTTTTCAAATTAGGATTTTTGAAACGTTTCGTGATCATTGAATTGCTAGGCGATATTATTATCACAAGATCTAAGTTAGCCGCCTCTAAGAGAGAAAGCATCATTCTTTATCAGGCCACAAGGCTTAAAATTTTAAAATTCAATGGTCAGTGTATTTTTCTGGAACTACTTTTCTATTCTGTCTAAGCTTACATTTCCTTTTTGCCCTTAGCCTACAACCATGCTTTGTCATGTTAGTAAGAAAAAGGGGTGAAAAATACGAAATATATTACTTCAGAATAAATAGGAAAGCTCTATACTAGTCATCAATTATTTATAAAATTCTCAGTCGTGAGCCTATAAGAAAAAATATTTGTTAGAGGAAGGCTGAAACTAGAACCCCTTTCATCAAGCCTTGTCACATAGCTACACATATATTCTTAAAAAGTCCTTAAAAATGAATTAATCACATTTTCATACGATTTTTTCTATTAATTTAGTTAAAACAAGTAGAAGTCTTACCTTGATGGACTATGGTTTGACCCTATCTTATAGTCCATACCATAGGGGAGTAAATATAGGTAAGCTTGCTACATTACAGGGTAAGGAAGGATTTATCTGTCATCCTATAATTAAATTGAAGCTGTATCATTTTATTAATTTCTATATTGTTGGTTTCATTATGTTATCGGTTTACAAAATGAAAAACTTTATTAACTTTATTTTGGTTAATATACTGAATAGTGACGAAACTTTAAATTAAAAAAGATAAATTCATATTTCAAAACATATTTTATTAGCAAAGAGTAGAAGTAAATAGAATAGTAAATATCTCAATCAAACATTAGACTCTGCCTTCACTTTGTAATTGTTACTATGTTTACTAAACAGCACAAATATATTTTAAGATTAAACTTAAATTTTTAAAAGGTAATTTTAATTAAAACTCAGCTTACAGCTTTTTTTTTTGCTCACCACATATTTTATACATGTATTATTAACTGTATTATATTTTATTCAATAAATGTGCATATTATTTTTAAAACCATAAACTAGCATTTAGCTAATAACCCAAACGGGTTGTAAGATGTGGTGCTAGTAAAAATAAAAAACTGGTATTTGCTATGATTATTGTAATAATTTAAGTTACAAATTTTTCGGGTAAATTCCAAACTTATTTTACCTGTGAAGGTCGAGAGCTTATCTTATTTGGCTATAGCTTGGTAAGTTAGGTATATATCAGAATCAGTGGAGAATAAATTAATAACTTTAAGTGTACTCTCCATTTACCAAGGGTGTTAGAGGTCTTGCCTTGACGAACTCTACTTTGGTCATATCTTTTAATGCTAAGTCACAGTTGAATATCTCAAGGTACGCTTGCTTCTTTCAATATACTAGTATTGTACATACATTAGTGTTATATATATATAAGTGTACAGGATTTATATTAATTGCTATCAAATATCATAGGGGCGTACTTGCACCCACCAAACACTAAGAAAAGTTAATATAAACATGGGTCCAGAAACGCTTAGTCTCTGAGCTAGGAGGAGTTTAAAGAGAGAGAGAATATATATATATAGAGAGAGAATATATGTATAAATATATATTTATAAAGAGAGAGAAGAATATATATATATATATATATATATATATGACAGTAACCAAAATGAACTCCTTGTCTGTGCTAGAGTACGTTTTATTGGGCAAAATTATTTATATATCATCCCATTTCCGGGCAATTTTAAACCTGCTCAACTGAGAAATAGTCTTCAAAAATTAAATGTTATCACCTCAATTAAAAAATATATTTTCCTATGCACGGGTCTTTGAATTTACTATTACAATTTCTACTAGACCGAATATAAGTGTGAGAATAAAAAAATCTAGAATATAATGGCACATTGAAAGTTTTTAGTTCGGCAATTGCCCACGTATTGATATTGGCAATATCCTGGCTGTATTTTTGTTTGTTTTTCCTAGTTAGGATTTAGCTATCACATTAGCGTTGACGTCATTTCAATACGACGAAATAGAGCGTAATATATAGATGGAGGGAAATTCCATTTCACTCATGAATTTATGTCTGGATTTGGTATCAAAGGAATACTGTACAGATAATAGTTTGAAGAAGTTAAAAAATAGTAATTTTGTTTGCAAGAACTTTATATATTTGATAAGTAACCAAGAAAAAAATGTGTTGTTTAACAGAAGTTGTTTGAAAAGTGTTTTAGTTGATATGATAAATATTTGATCTTTCTATAAAAGTATAGGCTACCTTGGGAGCTGAAGGAGTGGACAAAGGACGCATTGGCGGTCTAAGTTCACCGACAAAAATAAAAAACACCTAATAAAATACGTTATATAAAATTTAAATCCATACAAGAGATACATTTTAAAATAGGCATAACCATGTTTGCATAATATTCACAATTATTAATACTAAATCGTTTCTATAAATAGACTGAGCTAGTATATGAATCTATTTTATCAACTTTAGTACAGGAATCTTTATTTAATTTAATGCTAATAAATGATACATTTTAAAATAAACTGTGTCAAATAATGCAACAACTTTTTCATGAGTAGTGCAGAAGGTGTTGGGGATAGAGGGGTGGAGCTAGTCTATGAACAAAGGAATCAGCATCAGGTCGTCTGATTTGCCACTGACGGAGTTTGTAGTACCAATCCTTGTAGGTATATTTAAATTGTATTTTTAAAATGGTTTGTTTCTTAATCTCCCTCCACAAAAATGCGGGTACACTTCCTTTCAATTATTTATTCCTTATCCCTACCACATTTGTGTTGATGTGTATACATCTCGGACGGGCTGTAGGATGCAGTGTAAGTAATAAAATATATTTATCCCTTCTACCAGATAAAGATAGAATAAGATCCTAAAATTGAAAAAAATCCCAGATTAGTATTTTATATTAAATATTATTTTAGGTTTCTAATACTACTAAACTGCCAAACGCCGCCTATTTGGTTACTCTATAAATATAGAAGATGAAAATCACATAGTAATTTACTTTGCGTTCCTCCAAATAAATAGTCTTCATTTCGATGTTGGCAAACATTTATTTTGTACAATGATATATTATAGCAACTACACTTAAATAATCGGCTTATAAATTAGTTACTGTACTGGTTTAGATGTTGAAATGTAAATACCATTACTTTACTGTGGATCCTGGCCATCATTCATTTGACTATCTGACACGAACAAACCACCGTTTGAACAAAACGTCACTTGCAAATATTTCTGGTGCAGTGCATTATCTTTCATGTGCAAACAACAAAGTTTAGTGGACATTTCACCAATAAACGATGTATTTTCACCTGTCTCTCAATGATTAAAGTACATTTTCCAGTAGATAGTATATATTTTTAAATAAAACGAATAAACGAGTTTAATATGCATGCCATTTTACTACTTTATGCTTGCTTTTAAGTTTAAATAATGTTCTTCTGAGTAAATTGATCTTGTGTGTATTTATAATGACGGAGAAATTGAATAAGAATTACCTCTTTAACATAGTTTGTAATTGTTAATTATATTTATTAAATGTACGTGCTTTGAATCAAATGATTATACCAGCACATGACTTACAAACTAGATTAACTCTAAAAACAGTAAAAAAATCCTATTATCTATGATAATTGATCACAGTGAAAGAAAAAACCCCAAATGTATCAATAATTATATTTACATTTTTGGTCCTTGTTGGGAGTAATACAAAAGACTGTTAATACATGCTCTACAAACTAAGTCAAGGAGGACAGTTTCTAAAAATGACCATTTTATGGTACATATTTGAACGCATGCAAACATCCGATCTCATGTTGACCTCCTCTTTTACATAAAACTGAAAGATTTTTATGTAAGGACAAAAATAAAGCTGCCTATTTATTATATCTAAAATAGAATAAATTATTTTTTTTAAGTTATAAAACTCAGAGGCCATGGAAATATGTATTTAAATGGATACTAAATAGCTATTAAAGAGCCACTTTGCATATACACATTTCTTTTATCACAAAATGAATAGATAATATGTTAAGGTATAAAGAAATGCTTCTAACATGTTGTATTGAGAATCTAAGGAATTTTTCGCAAGACTTGTTAAGTTTAAATGAAGTCCTGAATTATATTTAAGTTATTAATGGAACATACCCAATTTACTTCACATTGAAAATTACTATATGTAGATATTTTAGCTGACCTTTAGTTTTATCTAAATGATAATACTAATGACTTTTTTTATTAAGAGCTTTTAAGCGCTTGCTACCAGCTATGTAAAATGAAAGATAGATATGATTTTTCGCAAACGATTATATTCTAGAAAGATTTCTGTCGCGGAGGGCTTACGTCCTGATGAAAATATAAAATATAGGGTAACGATTGATTAAGTATGTGTGTTTGTTAACTATCTTGGCTTGTTCACTTATCTTCCCAAATGTTGAGTAGATATGAGTCTACTCTTAAAAAAACTTTTTTTTCCCCCATGACTCACATTTATGGGCTTTGTGTATGTATTGAAATATATAATAACATTTTGGTATTAATTTCAAGATTCATGATTTATTGTTAAACTTATTTAAAACAATACATAAACTAATAAATGATAGTAGAAATAAATCATAAATATTTATTTGGCTACATTAAATTTATAAATATGTTTTGTACCTATGTGGTTTCTGGGTAAGATAGTCGCAACAGGATCCGATGTTCGTGGACTAAAACCCAGCCGGTTTGGAAGAATTTTACTTTAACGATCAAAATTCGTGTCACAATTTTCTTTGAAGGGGAATTAAAGCCGTCAGTCCCATGTCGATTGTGGCAAGTAACAGAACCCTGGAAGTTATGTGAAACTATCTTTCCTGACAAAATTGATAGGACCTTTCGCTCTCGCTCATAGATATATTCGTGTACTTTTATTATCATTCGGCTCAGAAAATGCAGGTTAAATACCTTTAATTGATGAGAAAAAAATAATTTAGATGAATCTATTTCAAAAAATATTTTTGTTTATAGAAATATTATTAATAAGATTCATTTATGAAATAAATTTATAAATTGAATGAATTAACTATAATCATTACCCATATCTCATTCTTGTATTAAAAGTAAAATTAGTTTACCAAAGTTAATAAATATTTATTTAAAAATTTTGGTATTTATTATTTAATACCAACTGTTATTTCTACAATACCGAATCTAACAATTAATTTGATAAAATAATTTGCATTTTTTAAATGTAAATGCATATACCTGTTTATTTTAACACGACCAAAGTTATGTATAGTATCTCTATTATACGTAGTCATGCAAATATTTTACGTTCTGTTAAAACAACTCCTATTTTATTCCTTATCTATTAAAATTTATCTAAAATGTTTTCCTATACAATATTTATAAATAATCTAAGATAAGTAGGAAGCTTTGGAATTAATAGGAAAATAATAAATTTAAACAAAAATCTTCTATATAGGTTTAAATATTATTGTTTAAAAAGTATGTACTTACTAATTCAAGATCAAGATTCTAAATTTAATATATATATATATATATATATATATATATGAATTCACAATCTCTTTTATTAGTAGCTTAGTCCTTAAAAATTACATTTTAAATCGAGTAAATATGCTTATATCAGCACATTTATTAAAATTCATGTACTTTTTTATTCAAATGGTATCTAAAATAATATAAGCCAAAAAATATAATTTGAAAGTAATATAAAAATAATAAATCCAGTAAATTCATACATATGCAAATGGTTTTATATAATTTTATATATTATCACATTAAAAAATAGTTATTATTTCTAGATCAATAAATTGAAAGAAAAGGACTTGGGTTACTTAATTCAGTTAATCTTGAGTTTCATTAAGTTAACACACTGAAAATATATTAAGGGTATTTTGCGGGTTCACTTCCTCTAAATTCAACCTTCCCAATTCCTAACCCATTAGTGTAATTAGTACTTAAGCGTATAACCCGAACGGGTAGTAAGACGCGGTGCTAAGTATTAAGGGTATTTTACTTAAAATTTTCAAGTTTATTATTGCCATAGTATAATGATGAAAATTAAGGAATTGTATAAATACCACTGTGTATTTTGGAAAATGAGACACATATAAAATACTAAATTTTGGCTGCATTTTCATTTTGCTGCTAAAAGTTCTTGACTTTTAATTTTTGTTCTTTCCTCTGGACAGTAATAACGTTACTTTTATTTTGGTGAAATTTTTCCATAACCACCAGCAGAGAAGACAGTGATGGCTGTTTTCATAACCAGCCCTCCCTGAGAGGAGTATGCTAATTAGTTTGTAACTGCCTAGAACATATTTTACAGTTAGTCCATTACGCTTCTGACGTTTATTCGAGCAGTATTCTGGAGTTGGGAAGGGAAAATAAGTTATAAGAGGAACATTTCAACCCAAAATAATTGAAGGTCATTATAGCTGGCCAACCCTTATATGAGAATCCAGTGCACTTTTTGTTGTTGTTGTTGTTGTTGTTTTGAGTATGTAAGGTTTTCCAACAATACATTTTAATTGATAATTTAAATTAATGGGATCATAGGATAAATAAAACGAACTTTTTATTATTGTTTCTATTATTTGTTTAAATTTATTCCAATAGTTATTTAAATGTGTAGTTTTAATTTAGCTTTGGAAATATAGGTTTTATTACACAATATATCATGTGGAAACATATTATTATATCACTAATATTAATTATTATCTATGTTTGTAACAAACTATTACTTTTAAAATATAAGTTAAATATAGTTTAACTTTTATTTAGATAAGCGGTTTGCTACTTTAAGAATTTTGTCTTTTACTGAGAGTAATTTAAATTAAGTCAATTTTTTAGGATTACTAAATGATCTTAAATCTTCAGAGAAAAACATTGTGTTTTTAAAACACATTGATTTTAAAATAAATATGAACCCTTAAGTAGGCTTATATTACTAAAATTAATCTATTTTCAAAAAATATCCTCATTGTGACGACCTGTATTTTAAATAATAAAAAAGGAGCCACCAACCCAAAGAAGAAATATTACTAATCTAGGGGTGTAGCGATGGGGATACCAATGAATTGTTATTGGGTGATTATTAGTGCATCGGCAATTAATCGGGATTTGCGATTATTATGTCGATTAATGTTTTTATTTAAAGTAGAATTTAAATCATAATTTTCTAGGTAGGAGTTTAGTAGGGAGAAGTCCCCTAACGCCAGACGGCACCTAGTGCCGGACACTCGTACTATTTCGGCAACTCAAAACGCGAGTGTTCAATGATGGTTGAAAGGGGCGCGGGGGGACGTAGCAATACCAAGTCACGGGACGTGGTTTGCCAGTGACGCACGCGACAACAGTGGGAGCGGTTGTTTGCTGTTCTTGGCGGGAAGATACTGCGTCACATAATATTCAGGTGAGTGTTATAGCTTAGTATTTGTGATCAGTTGTTTATGTTTATTTTTAA
>CABFWB010000413.1:103587-142268 GCA_902151455.1 Timema bartmani | reverse complement strand
GAAATTTTAATACGAAGTGTTGACCCTTGTGGAAGACATTAAACTGTTTGAAATGCTCTTAGGTGGACAAAGATGCGCCTCTTTTCTCATTGATTCTATATCATTGTATATTATTTTATGCGTGTTCTTATGTGGAGTGGTGATGATACAATGTACATTATTCCATTCAAATCTTACGAGTTTATAGAAAGAGAGAGAAAGTCTGTGCGGTGCGCCGTACCATTTTTTTATAGTAATTGCCACTTTCTCACAATATTTAAAGTCATTCTTAACGATGACGCTACCAATTAGGTAGTTAAAAATTTGACATAAGTGAACGGAAAGATATTTGTGAACAGTATCTTAGATAGCTACGGAATGTTGGCAAAGATGATTGCAAAATGAATTTTGATCTTGACATTTGACATTATAAGAATGTTGTAGAAAAATAAGTAGAAAGTTATCTGTAAATAAAATAGTAAATACTGTAGAACGACAACAGTTTCCAAAAAAGAATTAGTTAAATTAAAACAACATATTTAAAAAATATAGTGTTGTATGGGTTTCACCTTTTAGGGGGTCGTAGTATTACTTCTGAACGTGGCTGGTACAAAAAATGTTGGATTAAAAAAGTTTTTTTTACTGACCAGTTTCCCACCAAATATCATTCCCACCATCTGTCGACAATCTTTCTAACACCAGACGTGAGGTGTCTTGAAGTAGCTGGCTCCAGTTAATAATCGGTTGAGAAAAGAAACTATATATATATATATATACATATATATACATATCTATGTATACATATATACATATATATGTACAAAGTATTTTACACTTGTATAAGGTATTTTTATTTGAAATTAGGAGGAAAAAATGTAATGTCCGTTACAAATATAGATTTAAAAATACAACCCATTTATTCTCTCACTGGTGGTTGGACTGTTCAAGACTGTGTTGAAATTGGTTTAAAGCTTGATATTCGAACGTCAGCCAGATAAACTTGGGGTGATTTAAATATGAAATTTAACATTGTGGTTTTTGCAGGCCCTTTTTACTATGATGCAGGTTAATTCTTCTAAATAATCTATTTTTTTCCTTTTTTTCTTAGACTAACCCTTTAACAATCATTATATTAAGCTTTATATTTTTAAGATACAAAATTTCTCTTAAAATGTTTACTATGTATGAATTTTAAATTATATTAAAGATTATAAATATAAACTAGAAATAATAACTATCAATAGCTAAATCTGTTTAGTTAAATCAAAAATGATCCTTAATGCGTGATATAATTTTGACTCAATAGATCTAAACTGTATTGTTTTTATGTATGAGCATAAAAATAAAAATTATTTATTTAACTTGATTTTTTACTGCAATAGTATTGTACTTTCTTCTAAATTTAGTAAACATAACTATAATATAAATCATCGAACAAATTTAAACATTAACTCTAAAATCGAACACAAAATCTTGCTTAAATATACCACTGTTCTACCACTCTACCAAAGAGATATTGAAGTTTTTATCCTGCCCATACCCATACACCCATCTGTATTTTAAGGCAGAGTTTATTATAGTTGTGAGAGAAAATTAGATTCTTCTCTCAGATATACCGTGTTGGTGACTTATAGTTGAATTTTGTGCGTCAATTTTATGCGTTAATTTAGCTGTGCTGGAATTGCGTCTATAAACAATAAGCACAAGCTATAGTATTTAAAGTAAGCCTTTAAAAAATTATTTTGTGTTATACAATTGGTACTGAATTATAGATTTGATTTATTGTATAGTTTAAGTATATTTTACTCAAAACATCCCTTACCATCAAACTCCATTAACATCAAGTATGTCATTAAAATAGTCCCTTAAGATACTAACCAGTACTTGAATGGCATAATCTTAACTACTTATATAGACTATATAGAGTATTCTGATAGTTTAAAGAGTTAATAGATCTACTTGTGTGTTTTCATTCAGCAAGTAAGAGCCATGTTATATTGTCACATTGACGTCTACTCTGCTTATGAATACAAGGAAATATATTTTTTATGGTACTTTCATATGTGCATTATTATTGGAAAAATAAACTTTATGCCTACGAAAGTACTTTCATACTAATTTACTAACATCACCATTTATTGAAACATTTTATCCATAACAAAGTTTGCTTAGTTCACTTAGAACTAATGTGTAGCTTTGATTTTCTAAAGTTGTCACTGAAACTAATGTGTCTTTTCTTACTTTTACTTTAGTGTTGACTTATTGACAAAGTCAACAACCAGAACGTTGGTTTGATGTGATTTACATTCATCCGGCACTAGGCATGAACTCAGCCACTCAGCCGGATAGCTTTGCCCACACCATCTGGCAGAAATCCCACGTACTAGGGGAGTTTAAGAAGTTTACTAGTTCCCCGTTGCCTTCCAGACTGAATTTCTATGAGCTAGTGCTAGGTGGGCCTACCAATTTTGCTGGAAATATATTTTCACAAACCTTCAGGGGGTATTTTAAATGCTAAAATTGGCATGCGACCAACGGCTCTACTTCCCCTCCGAAGGAGGTCGTGCTACTGATTTTTATCGCTCAAGGAAAATTAATTGAGCTTGGCTGGGTTTGTACCCACGAGTATCTGATCCCGAGGCGAGCACTTTACCCCAAGACCACCTAGGTCAGCCTGTTTTGAATATATTTAGGTACAGTTAACACGAGGGTCATTTTAAAATAAGAACCGTTTTGTTATAGAACAATACCACCTTTATTTATCTAAGTAAGTTTTCTATCATTATTTTACTACCATTTTGGATTGTACGTAGGCATATATGTATTAATTACGCTAATTATATATGGACGAGGAATGTTGAATTTATATTAGGTGTATCAGCACTTGCAAGTAGGGAGATTTGAAAGCTATCTAGGAAAATACATCCTCAATACAACCAACAGGAATTTGAACCCCGATCTGCCCATCGTTGGAATAATCTAGAGCAAAAGCGACACCTTTGATGAGATGGCCACCAGAGTCGGTAAGATTATTATGTTACGTATTAACAGCAAATTTATAATTTTGGAGTTTTATTATGATTTCCCCTTTAATCTCTAAGATTTTCCTTCCTATCCATTCATTTAGCATGACTTGACCCTACACACCTCTCTTTACCCTCCGAACCCTTCATCTACTACTTTCATTTTGTGCCCGAGGGTGTTGGGATGGTAAATGGTTGGGGGGGCGGGGTATATATTTCAGGGTGTATATAATATTTCATAATGAAGCTTTCCAGTAACAACCCTTTCTTTCTTGCACTGAAGGATTTAGCAGTGCGAGAGAGGGAAGTTTTTGTTTTTTTGGCGCGGGAAGGAGACGTATCCTCCTTTTCACCCCCCTCTCCATCGTCCCTCTCATCCAGCCAACTGTCCAAAATGAAAACTCTCACTTTGGGCGCATGGGGGACTCCCTACAGTCGTAAACTAGTCTGCACTGCCAAGTCAAAAGGCGTTATATTCATTCACTTTTGCAATACAACTGAGACATTCAGACGCTGTTATTGGTTGTTGTTTTATTTAATACAAGAATACTGTGACTGTGACATTTGTTTAACCCTTTAAATAGTCTTATTTAGATATATTTTAACTTGGTTTCAAATGAATTAATTTGTATACTAATACAGTGAAAAAACAATAAAAAATCTAAATTTAAGTCTTAAAACGTTTACTGCTATGATATTTTTGTATAAGTTTACAATTCCATAGGTAGGACCTTTAAGTAAATACAACCAATTTATTTACGGCTAATATTGGTAACATTTTACTATCTCATGATTAGGATTTAAAAATATACATAATAATTAACAACTGCAGTTATCATGAATAGATAAAGTTAAACTAGTAATTTTTCTAGCTACCAGAAAAGCCACTTCCTATGAAAATTGGATTGTAGTATTAATATTTACTATTAAGTTAATGTGTTTTTATGAAGGGATATAAATTGGTACTCTGGAGATATAGTATCATGACACTTTCAAATTGGACTGTATCTATTATCGTATATTCATACGTCAATTAATTTTATCAGTAGATCATCTCTTTTAATAGATAGTTTCAAAACTTATAAGATAATACTAATACAATAATAGTATATTATCAATGTTGACCATAAAGTGTATGTTTGCATTTCATAAACTTTTCTCCATACAATAACCGTAATAGTTGCTACACAAAACTTACAAACTAGAATAAATATGAAAACACACCTATAGTTGAATCGCAGTTAGAATAACTGTGCAAAAAAATCATATATTTAGGGCAAATAATATGCAAGCAAGATATTTTTATTTCCTTACACCTGTCAAAAGTGACAGACTAGGAATATATGAACTTGCTACACGGATAACTGAAATTATATTTAGTAAAAGTTAGAGCATGGAGATTACGCCAATGTGACTATAATATAATTTATTTTAACGTGATAAATTTGGGGATTCGGACCGCATATCAATTCAAGTACAAAAATTCATGATTTTAGATTATCCTGGAAGTCTAAATGGTTTCAGCAAGTCCATTATTTTATTGTTTGATTTTACATAGTTTTACATAGGCTTTTTTTTAAATAAATTATAAAAACCAAACTGTCTTTAATTTACGGATAATAATGCGGAGATTAAATTATACTAAATGTAGGCTTACCCGAAGCATTGTGGATAGAGGATGGGAAAATAATACGGTTAAATCATGTATATTTGAACTTTGACCTTTCTGTCACAATAAATACACTCTCTTAAGAGCTTGACGTATTTGATCTTAAGAGCAATGTCGCGATTATTTATCAATAGTTGAGTTACTAACATCTGAGGGCCCACATCTGAAAACTTGTCACACCTATTCAAGTTTGATTTACAACAAAATAATTCATTTTAAACTTTCTAAACTAAAAGACTCTCTGAGATTTTGTACCATATCTCTGAGAAATGTTACGTACCAACCATACGTCAATTAAAATACTTGAAAATGTGAACCTTAGGAATGTTTTTCTATGTTACTATGTCATCATTTAAAATGCAAATTTTTAATCATATAAGAAGTCTAAGTGAACTATGGAGGTTTGATTGAGCACCCTCAATTGAAATGAGAGTTTCTCTCCTACCCCTCATCCTTTCTGATTATGAAAACAAATATTATGACACCACTAACCTATCATTGGATTTGTTCATTTGACACCCATTTATGAGGCAATCAAGGCTATATTGCCATCTGATTTCACTGAGGATGGAAAGAAACTGACAAGCCACTTAATTTGAGGGGAAAGTAATGAAGAAATAAATCTGGCTAAGTTTCACCTATATAAATGATTGTAGATCTCTTTGTGAAAGTCAGATACTGAGCTTACTCGATAGTATTTCTTCCTATTCATCTAAGGGCATCCGGGTTTGAATCCTAACATAGTCATTAATAGTATCAATGTTTTAACTGGGTCTTCCCTTTAAACAGTGATTAGATACCGAGATAGTAAGATGTATGCATGTTTGTAACTGAATGAGTGAATAGAATTCCTGCCTTAACTCAATCGTTTGACATTTCATCTGCCTATCTGTCCATTTATTCTGCGAATAAGGCCAACTTCGCAGGCCGATTTGAATTAAGATTGGAAGGGACAGTCTTTGAATTTAGGCCAAACAATGTATTTATTAGAGGTGTGTGAATCTTCAACAATTCGACCTGGCTTTGAAACAAATATTATCTTTGACCTCGCTTCAAATTTAATTTTAATATGGAATAGTAGCTTGATTTATCAAAATAAAACAAAATATAGTGCAATATATCATCTTCCAAGATTATTTTTTTTATGTATTTGAGATATTTAATTTGCTCTTTTTGAACAGACTGATTATATCATCACACGCCTTACATACTAGTTTAAATCAAGAATCTAGTACATACACAACATTCAGCCCCCCAGCCGTTAATTAATTCATCGCTGTGAAAAGGGAATATCACATTTCACCAACTGTACATTTTCCAGCCATGCCAGGAATCAAACTAGGGACCCTTAGCTCAGCGGTTATACACGCTACTGAGTTTATGTGTCATTCCTCCATTTCAAAGTAATTTGAATTCATAAAATTAGATAAATAATCACAATTTGATATTATATTAAGTAGGAAACAACTAAGAAAATATATTTGAACTTCAAATCGGCTTCGATAATATTTCATATATTCGATGCAAGTTCACTTGGAATCGAAAAAGTGGACCTTGAACACCCCAGTGTATTGTATATATATATATATATATATATAAAATTTTAAAAAATATGCCTAAGTGACGTCTTAAGCCACGTGAACAACAGTTATTTTTTATGAATATAATGTAATATTATATATATATATATCTAGCACCACGTCTTACTATTCTTTTGGGTTATACGATTAAGTACTAATTAAGCTAATGTGCTAAGAATTATGAAGGCTGAATTTAGAGGAAGTGAACTAAAATTTGCGTTGAAGGGGGTTGGAAATTTTTTAGGAAAAACCATCCCCAATTCACTCAACCAAGTTTCGAACCTTGATCTCCCTGTCTTTGGCAATCTAGCTCAACATTAAACTAACACGCTTGCTAACTACGCCACCGAGGTGGGTCTATATATATATATATATATATATATATATATAGAGAGAGAGAGAGAGAGAGAGAGAGAGAGAGTGCTTTCTATATTAATCACCAAGAAGAAATATACACTTCAAAACTAAGGATATATCTTCTGACTGTAGAAACGATAGTAGCATGATATAATTATTAGCATCCTGTAGTGTTTAGCGTTCTTTGAATGTAGGGAGCAAGGTATACTGTACACAGAAATACTAATACGTTTTATCAAAAAGTACAAGTAGAATAATTCTATCAAATAATAAAATAAAACACAGGACAAATAAAACATCTCCCAGTGAGTCCGTCCGAAATCAAGCCCACCGTTAGTTCGTCGATCCTTCCGGTTGTACAAGCATCAGTGTGTGTTATGTGTCCGTCCTGTTGCGTGCGAACTATAACGATCAATCAATACGGTCGGACTAATGCATATGCATGGTTTCATACATGTTGCACTCTCGCTCAGACGCTCTCAAACGCATGCGACGACTATCACAGGGTGTAGAGTAATATCAAGCCGATAATCATATTGTTATAATTATTATTGATTGGGCTTAGAACGTGTCGGCACAAAGGGTTACAACCAGCGTTGAAAACAAAAATAAAGATTTGAAATTTAACAAATAAACATGAATATTGATTTTAAGGTGAGGTATGGATGGCTGTGTGACATTGAGAAATATAATGTTTTTATTATTATTATTATTATTATTATTATTATTATTATTATTATTATTATTATTATTATTATTATTTAGCACCACGTCTTAACTAGCCATTCGGGTTATACGCTTGAGTACTAATTAAGCTAATGGATTAGGAATTGGGGAGTTTGAATTTAGAGGAAGTGAACCCACACGCATTTACGTGGAAGGAGAGTGGAAAACCATTTAGGAAAATCCACCCCCATTTTAAAGATGAATTTAAAAAATATATATATATGGAAATGTTATAAAATATTTTTTCTCATGCATACATTTCTAGTTTTCAAAATAAGTATTAAGTAAACTACCCTCAAATATAATCGATTTTAAAAATCAAGTATGTAATGATTTATTTAATGCAAGCCACTCTCCAAATATAAATTTTAAAAATTGCATTTGACATTTTCAAAATACATGAAGTTTTCAAAAAATCAATTACTAGTTAATAATCATCATGAACCCTTTTTTTTAGAAATACAAACACAAATACAGATTCATTATGTAGAACAATCTCCAGGTATCCATTTTGAACCAATTTGTTAAAGCAATTTTCAAAATAAATCCAATATTTAAATATCAATCATCGCTAAACGCTCTTTGAATCAATTTTCCTCAAAAAGCCAATACACAGTACTATTTATCATTTAAAACACTATACAGATATCCAATTTGAACAAAAATTTTAAATCCAAAATTTGGCCTCAATATATAGGCTACAGCATCTAAATATCAAAATAGACTGATCTGAACTTATTTGTGTAATATCCTAAGCTGTTTTTTTTTAAGGTATTTCTTCTTTACTATTCTTTATTTTTAATTTTTTTTTAATTAGTAGCTATTAAAACTTTTCGGAGATAGTCAATTTTAGTTAAATGTGTATTTTGTAGTAGGCCTATCCTTTTGTTGATAAATAAACAATATTGTTTAGTTATTAATCACTGTTTTTTTATTAATTCAACAATTTTATAGTGAAAAAAGAAGTTTTCAGAAGCTGTGTCTCTAAAATGAAACGTTTT
This sequence comes from Timema bartmani, assembly GCA_902151455.1. Classification (NCBI taxonomy): domain Eukaryota; kingdom Metazoa; phylum Arthropoda; class Insecta; order Phasmatodea; family Timematidae; genus Timema; species Timema bartmani. The sequence continues at coordinate 133,933 of CABFWB010000413.1, read as the reverse complement.
GAAGCCTATTTTCATATTAATTTTAAATATTATTTTGAGCCTTAGAGATTGTTTATAAAGTTACGTAGTTGAAGTTGGGGATACCTTATTTATACATAGCCCATATGAGTATTATACAAACAAAAGTCTTAATAACTATATTAAATAAACATATTTATTTATAAAGCTCAGACAAGACATTTCTTGCGTGTTGTCCATCGAGCTTCCTTCTGGGCGGGCGCGACATGGCGCCTTGCTAGTGCTGCAACCTGGTAACAAAGTTTCGTACTACAGTCGCTTCGTTATTCCCAGCGAAACCTGCACGTCTTTAGACTCACTCGTTCGAGAGAACAGTAGGAGATCATTTCTAAACGAATTCCCGCATAATTATGATGAACTACCAATACAATCCTGTTTTCATAGGAAGGAGCTTATAGAAGGTATAAACATAATATATTTTTGTGACACACATTAAAGATATTTTAGTATATTATTAGGGTGATTCTATAAGTATTAATATTAGCTTTCAAAATTGACATCCCCTGATAGCACGACTTAATGTATAGGTACGTAAAGAATACCTAGTAGCATTTATAACTGTCGGATAAGGGTCGCTATATGAGAATTTCACCGTACATGCAACTGCCATGTTTGCATATAGTGGACCTGTAATTAGGTTTATAGGAAAAAGAAAGTATGATTTTTACATTGATACATTTAAGATACTTAGTGATTTGAACATATTAAATAAGGAACAATATACAACATTCTTGAATTAACTTCCATTATAATAAATTCTTCTTGTTTTTAAGTGCCACGTTTTACTACCGGTTTGGGTTGTACGTATCATAAACGCTCTTTATTTTTATTGTATTTATCTAAGGTAATTAACATTCACTTTCTGAAAAGATTGAGAGAGTTTCTATGAGTGAGAGCGAAAGGGCTACTAATTTTCCCGGGAAAGGTATTTTCACATACCTTCCAGGGTTATTTCACAAGCCACAATCTACATGGGACCGATGGCTTTAATTCCCCTGCTTAGGAAGTTGTGCTACGGATTTTTTTTCACTCAAGAAAAATCCGTCAATCTAGGCTGGGCTTAAAATCACGAGTGTCAAGTCCTGAGGCGAGCACCTTACCCTAAGATCACCAATCTCAACTATAAACGCTCATTATTAAACTTATAATAATAATAATAATAAGGATAAATTCCTTTGTTTTTGTAGATCGATTTATTACCCCTCTGAGCTATCTTCATTTAATTAGACTAATAGGTAAGGGGTGAGTACATAGAAGATATAATAAATGTCCTTACATTTGCATAAAGGGAAAAAAAGGAGCAATTTGGGAGATGGGAGGAGAAACACCTTCAGCTTACTGTGCCGGGATTCAAACTCTGACAACGTACCGATAAAGAAGACCATGGGAGCGCACTGAAAAGCGTTGCAGACGTTTAAAAATCCCGGATTATTAATTATAAAGTGTTATGATGTTTTGTAATATCGTTTTTACCAAAATGTAGGCTAAATTTCTAATTAGTTAAAACGTTTACATTTTAAGTCTAAAAGGTTTTAAAAATGTATGTTAGCGTACATAAAACATTATAAAATAATTCCATACTGTCTTAGAACTCTATGTTGTGATACCCATCTAAACATGATTTGATTGAGTATTGTTTAATCTAGATATTTTGTCTTTATTTTAGTAATCTCAGAAGCACAAATTTACGAACATATAATTTTTGTGCACCACCGATGAGGGTATAAATGACAAAAACTTTTAAACCGGTGAACATTTAAAAATACAACAAAAAATAATTTTAGAAGTGGCAATTGTATTCAAATAATAACGATTAATACATTCAGATTAGTGAAGAGACTTTACCAACATTTAAGAGTCTTACATGGAGGAATGTAGCCAATAATAAATAAAATACTTTTAGACAGATTGAATAAAAATTAAAAATAGTTTATTTTCAACATTTATGAAAAGAGTTTTATAATTTTTCACAATTTTCACAAGAAGCTCACATGAAAAGAAAAATTAAAACAAGGATAAGTTTCTCTTCTTTAACTCCTTTGAAACAAATACAAGTTTGCAACATTGATGTAAAAAAATTAACTATTAAAATTCCTAAACAGAGTGAGAGGAGATAACAAGAACACTTATCTCACCAATTTTTATTTAAAGTAGTTTCAACATTTATTTTATAGAGATAGCTATGCTATATTATTCCTTGAAACAAATCAAGATTAACTGCCTTGAGGTAGTTCCCATTTTTACTATATTGAGGTGGCTCAACTGTTTACCACCTCTAGGTAGCTTGACTTTGCTTGAGGTAGTCCAATAATCTTTGATCTTTATGTCGCTTCAATATTTATAATCAGGAATAAATTCTAATAATTAATATTTTTAAGTAGTTAAAATACCTATATACGTGAGGTAGCTCATGTAGCTAAGATCAAGAATAAATTTCAATGGTTATTATTTTGAGGTAATTTTACTAGTTACCGATTGATGTATTTAGAATAGTTACCGACTTTAGATAGTTCAATTAGTTACCAAATGAAGTAATTTAAATATCTATTGTCCTGAGTTAATTCCAACATCTAATAAACTAGTTGCGCTTACGTCAACTATAGGCATTTAAAGTTGTTATATTTGTCCAATAAAATAGTGTGAGTAAAGATAAACATTTGAATAGTTTTTGCTTATAAAATATATATTTTTATAGACGAGTGAATATTATTAAAAACATGAAATTGTACACTTTAAGTTCTTGACAAATTAGAGCTAGAATTTCTTGTATTCAAAAAAGCAGCCATTTTTATTATTTAAAGCAGACTGTCCTCTATAATACAACATCGCTGTTGATTTTATTCTTAGTAATGTATTATTTTATTAATAGCAATCAACCAAAACACACTTTATCATGTTTTATTCACTTATTTCCTGATAAATTATTTTATAAAAAAATAAATTCTAGAAATAGAGACCTTAACTCACGAATATTATTAAACAATTGTTTGCTAGTGCATATTGTCAACCAAGGAGGGTGGGGGGGGCAGTGGGTCATTGATTCTATTATTGTCAATATTATATTTTTTACCCATTGTGAAAGTAATGACCATCATCGAATTAAGTAATTTCTAGAAGCTATCAACGTATCTTGTGTTCACGGCACACATTCAAATTTTAGTATTTTTTGCAGAACACTTGTAAGGATTATAGAGCAAGTGTCAATTTATAAAAAAATATGAAAGTTTTGAAAATGTTAAAAAAAATATAAATGCATTATTTAATGTTATATATTCTTACCCCTGGCACTGTGTTAAGCAGCGGTATATAACAGAGTTGGTGCCACTTTCCCAACTAGTGTGCCGCCTCTTATTTGCATTCTTTAATGAGTATCTAAAAATCCAAACTTATTGAATACTACAAAAATATCTCATGAATAGCTCAAATCAAATTGTACATATTTTAATATTTTCTTTTAGTAGCGCGTACTACTACCAGTTTGGGTTATACTTTTGGGTTCTAACTACGCTAATTTTGTTAGAGATTAGGAAGTCTATATTTATAGCAAGTGTACCCACACTTTCTTGGAGGCAGAGTGGAAAACCATTGTGGAAAATCCACCCTCAGCACACCCAACCAAGGTTCGAATATCAATCTCCCCATCATCGGCATTTAAGTCTACTTCTAGTGTAATTCCTTAGACCATGCAGCCACAGAAGCGGATCTTATTTTTATAATATCTACATTTTAAAAAAGGAAAATTTATCAAATTGTCAGATTTAGTATATTATACAATATTAATTTCAATAACTTAAGGTAAGAGCATTGAAAACATCACCTTTAGTTTAAAAAATGCAATACATTTATAAAGGCTATATTTTGAAAGATGTATGTTGCAAGCCAATATTTTAGGTCCAAACCCTGTTTTAAAAACACACACAGGTCAATAATACCTCACCATTGGCTTCATGAAGTTTATTGGGACAGTACATATAATAAAACATGGCTGTCAAATTATTGACTACAAAAAATTAAACATTCTCTAAAAATGTTTTATTTAGTGTTAATTTTTTTCATGACGCCGTGCCAACCAAATGGTGCTCGCATACCAGCCAGTGTAACGTCTGCCATATATTTGTTATACTTGGTATGGAGTGGGGTCGTGCCAACCACTTCATTAACAAAGGAGAACGGGTATTTATTACTAACCACAATTTCTCGCCGTTTTGGGCAGCCATCATAGTATTTATTAAATTATATTTAGTCGTAATTATTCCGCACCGGAACTTTTCAACTTATTCTAAAATCAACTATCTATTTTATTTTTTTATTCCTTTTATAGATATTCTTCATCTACACAATATAAAGTACGTATAGTTCAACAAGAATTAAATTAGGAATTCACATTTCCTAGAAGTTAGCCAAGTGACCAAAAAAAGCTCAGATTCAAGGTGAGATGGGATTATAGTAATAATATTTATTTATATAACTTTTAATTTTTTTCAGCAAATTTAATTATTGAGCTTTTTAATGTGTATTTTGTTATCATTAGGAATATACACGATAATATGACTCTCATTTTACTTTTGAGTCGATTTAGCTCTCCTCATATTTTGGGTTTGACGTTTGCAAGAGTTTGGAATACTAATTTGCGGATATATGTTTACAGACAGATCACAATTTTGTGGCACACTTTGAAAGGTCTTGCGGTTCACCAACACTGATTTAAAAAACCAATAAATAGGATTGATGAGGTTGAGTTTCAAGAAAATGTACAATATTTCAAAGTCAAAACTATAAAGCCATAATCTGGAAAAAAAAAGTATTACAAAATAATATGTTAGGAGATTTAACCCCAGTCACTCTAGACCAGATGGCTAATAATATCATTATTAGGATACCCTATATGAATACCCATTTATAAAATCCTAACATATTTTTATGGAGGTAAACATTGATAATAATTTGCCATGTTATTGGTGTTATTCTATAGCTATTCATAATATATATCAAAAGTATAATTACCTTAAACTAGATCTAGTTTATTTTCTAGCTGTCGAATAAGGTTCTTTCTATGAAAATTGGACTTTAAATTCCTTGGGCCTATTTTATAATGAATTTATTTTGGCCGGATAAGAACTATAAAGTTTGTCTCGTAGTTAAGGTGTACTGTGTGTACATTTTGAACTCCTACGGTACTTCCTAAAGAGGTTCAGTCACTTCTTAATTCCGTAAGTTCCATGTGAAACAACTAGTGTAGATACATTTTTCAAATCTTTTGTATGTTTTAATAGGTGGAGACATGATTCATCTGGATACAATTCAGTTGCTGTTAAGTAGTTTCCATTCACTCTGCAAAGTAGACGGCTTACATGGCATAGTGCAGTTATGGCGCAAATTATAAGACAAGGCTATGGTTTAATCCGTCAATGCATTATTGATACCTTTCAGTGTAAACGGAGTGTATATACTCATCCAGACTGAGTGCTTTGTAATTATTTACCTAAACCATAATGTTCGTGTTTTATAATTACATAGTTCATAAACAGTGACTATTCGATCTTACACAATATGTGGTGTACTGTTTTACTTAGTAACCTATAAAAAATATCCTTGTATCTACAATTATTCGGATTGACAGATATATTTATGAAAATATTAATCTAGAAAGGTGTATTATAAATATACATGAACACAAATAAATATTAATAGTATTTTCCTGAAGACTTATATATTAATGAAATAATTCTTGGAAAACCATCTTAATTATTTTATTTATGTTTACTAATTATTTACAAAGGGCCAGAACCTAAATAATCTCTAGCACTCAAATATATACCAACTATACACACACATATATATACAATTAAGGTCTAAAGGCTTATTAACTTACACTATGGCATCAGGAACTGGAAAGTTCATTGCAACACTTACAAAAGTACACCACCTATCCCTATCTAGAGAAAAGTTTGGTAATTTTTAAAAACAGTGTATAGTGACACTATTGTAATGCTACCAGAAAAAATATATAGATTATTTAAATTTTGGTCAACGATTTTAATTCATGTGTTCCTGATTTCTAAAATAGATTTTTAAACGAATTTTATTCATATTTATGTCGTTATATTACTAAAGTGTGTAAGTGATTTGGCTAATTTATGTAAAACTATAGTAATTATATTTATATTGATGATTATTATGAATGTAAATATACAATGTTATAAAGATAATTTAATATAATTTTAAAAGTGTAAAACACATAATTAGTTAGTTCATTAGTTGTTGGATTAATTATATTATATATTACATTTATAGATTGATAAATATAGTGAAAAAGTGTTGCATTTATTTGGTGCTCCACTTCTTACTTCACATTTCTAAATTTTAAAATCGAGTCAAAAATTTGCATTTATTTGGTGCACCAGTTCTTAATTGCTGTACGAGATATTCGCATATTTAATTGAATATATTAGGATGGTGGAAGGTAAACTTTTTTAACAGGCAATACGCATTTTCGTGGAGGCCAAAACCTCTCTAAGACATTCAAACCCCATCTTCTTTGTCACAATATACAAGGCCAGAAAAATAATGATGATGCGTTACATGGATCACGTGTTTAGCGATGTATGTTTAAAAAAAATTTAAAGAGGCCCTGTTTATTATTGTTAGTCACAGGATCCCATAAAAGTGCAGTAGGTATTCGCAGACATTCAGCCACCCAGGCCTTTCTCTGCCGAATGCCCGCGCTCACCCCCTCACTCACGCTTTTTGTGCGTCTCCGTTCGCGTGTCTCCGGCGACCGCGTCGGTCGTCTCCGCCGCCCCTTCGTCTGGCGTCTCCATCCCTCCCTGCGCTCAAACCCGATAGTTTCACCCTCCCTTTCAAGCCGGAAAGAGTCGGAGGGGGGGTCGTCGTTTTGGTTCCCAGAGTCGTGTCGGACGTGGTGGCGGGCGGCTGAAACATTTTCCCTTCGTATCGAAGAGAGGCGGTTGACTAGGAACCTCGCGTCTCAGTACAGTAGGAACCGTGCGGTTTTACCCGTCACACGACCTTTTTTTATTTAGTCACCCTCCTCTGTATCTCGTTTATTTCTAAAGATAGCATTCTTTTTTATTCCTTCCCTTTTTTTACATTTAGACGGACAAGAACTCTTAGGGTATCTTAACCTCCATCCCATTCAAATGGCTTCCAGCCATGATCGGTTTATTGATAGCAGATGATCAGGTGTGCATTCAGGTTTCGCCTATAGACGCCGCAGAAGAATTGTGATCAGTTTCCAGACACTAGCTAAGACTCATCGAAAACCAGGACATCGAGAACCACGATACGGAGTATTTTAACAAGGTGAACATTTGCTGATAGTCGTTTTTTCTATCTTAATTGCATATCAATATTAAGTTTTAAAAATAAAGTGCATTTAAAAACTGTAATTGATAGTTTTTTAAACTACCAATGATTTGTTATTAAGAGGAAATACTTCCATAAAATCAAGTTCGTTTGTTTTCTCAAGGCGAGGAGTCAGGGCTTTTTTTTTCCTCAATCGCGTTTTGTTTACGTGAACTTTTTTTGTTAGTAAAAAAAGATTTATTTGACTGGTGTTGTTTACTTTGCTTTATACCTTACCCATTTTTCCTTCCTTACACTTCAGCCATTGATACAATTCTCGGTCCTATCCCTTTCTTCACGTCATTCAACTTCTGAGTTACGTATCACCCAACTTTTTACTCTCCTTTCTTTCTTCTCGTTCCCTCTTTTGTGAAATTGAATCTCATTGAAGAAGAACGTAAAGAACGAACTTTTAGTGTGCTCATTTTATTTTGTTCCTCATTTTTTAAACGTAAACAAATCACACACCCACACACAAGTAGAACTTTTACTAAAGAAGAACAGAAAAGGTATATATTACTTTTTAAAAAGATTCATCGTCATGAAAATCTATTTTCGTTAAACTAGTTCTGTATTGAAGTTGTATATATATTTTTAAGACGAGATATATTTAAATACATTTTAGAGACTATATATTTTTTTAAAAAGACTCGAAATTTGGACATTTGTTATTTAAAAAAGAAGAAAAATTGTCGTCAAAGATTTTAAGAAGCCGGAATGTTAAGTTGAAGAGTGCATCGCTCATTTTTTTATGTTTAGAAACTTGCAAGATTAGTGTGTTATCTTTTGGCTGAAGATTGGACGGTCACGTGGTTAAAGACGCGTGCTTACAACTTCCTTCCCCCTACTTCCCCTTCCCCTTATAAAAAACATCACCCCGTTTAAGTTTCACCGAAATCTTCGTCATCGTGATCGGTAGTTTCGACCGTTCCACGTAGTCCCAGCGTCGTCGTGAATGCCAGCCAGTCTGTTGCCGTATCTACCGGTGACGCTTGGCGCTGCCCGAACCTCCCCGTCCATCGTCCCGATGTTGGCCATGTCGACGCTCATGATGCCAGCGGCGACGATGACGACCATGACCAACCCCGGGCCCATCCCGGTGGCCCAGGCCAAGTTCGAGGCGAACGGTAAGCTGGTGGTCCCTCTCAACCACAACAGCGCCGGCAACAAAGCAGGTAAAGAACAGTCATCGTTCTGACGTCACCACTGCCTGATAGGAGGGTCTTCAAACCTCCAAAACAGGCAAACATAGCGTCGTTTTAAGAGAGTTCAAGCGAGCTTAGAAAGATTTTTTTTAACATATTATTTTTTTATTTGGGAAACAAATTAAACTACGCTAAATTCAAATAACTGGCTTAGGATAAGACTAAAATGTAGAGCTACAAGGAAGACATAACCTGGAAAGCATGTTAAAAATAAATAAATCAGTTGATTCGGTGGGAAAGAGAGAGATCTAGAAAATTATAAAAAAAATACTTGAATTTATCAATAATTCTATACTAGTTTTATAAATAAAAATTATAAGAGCATACCATATTGCAAACTATCAGTGTAACCACAAAATAATATGCTTTAGCAAGGAGCACTAACAAATTTGTCTTTAATAACTATTTTTGATATACATAAAAAATTTGGTTGATTCAGAAAGTTAAAAGAATGGATTAACAATTTTTTATAAAATATCTATCATATCTTATAAAGAATAAATAAGTATTTATAAATAAAACGTCAATAAATTTCCATACATGTTATAAAGATTTATACAGCCTTGTAAATTTAAAAAAAGATAAAATTATTTTTTATTATTCAGTTAGTGTATACATATCGTTAAGTGCATATTTATTTAAAGTAGTTTACCCAACCAGTATGTATAAACAATTAAATATTCGTTTGGATGCTCCAAAAGAATGGTTTCGATGACAAAAAGCTATTTTCATTGTTTTAAATAAGTTATTACAATAAATCAATAATAACTTAAAATTTATAGTTAATATGGTTCCCCGTGTGCAAATGACTTTATATAAATTCAACCAAAACTATTGATTAAAACCAAATAGGTTACAAAGAATAGAGGTTTTTGGAGAGTATAATATAACCCTACAATGGCATTATTTTTAAAATGAGGCCGCCATACTTCGAAGTAATTAATATATAGAACATGGTCCTTATCAATATAGTGTGTTGTTTTTTCTACAAAAAAAATAAATAAATAAAGAGTCAATCGAGATAGTTGATGAAGGCTTTTCTGCAAAAACAATCCCTTACAAAACTGATAAACTAGTGTTGATAATCTAATATTATGATCACTCATTAGAGTTTTATTTTAGTCCAGGAGGAGTTAAGACTATCTTTATAAGGGTTGAAATCCCTTAGGTACGTGTAATTTAAAGTTAAGTATAAATTAATTAATGAATGCAAGCAAAATAAAAGAATTAGGTAAACGGTTGAGAAAACATACGTCTACTATTGTAAACCATTTTACATAAAGGAAAAATACGTAGTTTAAGTTTTTTAAATATATAAATGATACTATTTTTAAAATTCTATCAATTTTTAATATTTAGGCAAAAATAAAAATAAAGAAATATTTTGTTTGCATATTGAATATTAAAATTATTGTTTATATTTATTTTTACATATTGCCCTTAAAACAATTATAAACACTCTAGAAATCCTCTAGAATTAAACCTTTAAAAAATAATATAGCTGTAGTCTATACATGTTAAATCTAGAACATTTTTCGTTTAAAAATAAATTAGTAAAATTGTTATGCAGCAATTTTTTAGTTTTGTTATATTTATATCAAATATGTACATATTGATACCAAATCAATGTGTTTTAAAAAAATTTATGAATTAGATTATTATAATCTATATCAAGATATAATCTAAGCTACATTGTCGTAATCCTTCTATAACCAATATTTTTATTATGTAGCTTAATCTAAGAATTATAGGTATATATATAAACTAATAAATTAAAGTATTTATGATGGTAAAGCTATGTAATACTTTTTAGTCTTTGTTCCTGAAGAAATATATATTCATCAAAAGGTGAGCTTCTATATATTTCTATTTCGTATTATTACATGTCATGTGTATACTGCCGTAAAATGGGAAACTAACATTTTAAGTATGGTTATCAGTAGTTATTCATGTTTCTGGAAGAAATATCTTTTATATATGCTATGATTGGTACATTTTTCACAACAGCTATTACTGATTTAATCCAAAATAGCTCTAAGCTAGTCGGTAACACATTTATAAAACTACAGGATTTAAGTTCGTTTCCAAGAAGTTCTTAGAATATAGCTTTGGGTAATTTTGTGTTTTTCCTCCCATAATGAATAATTAACATAGACTTGGTGTTGTGTTTGAACACTGGGAGTTAGTTTAGATAAACAGTTAGTTGATAAAATGCACTTTAAAGTTAATACACCTAGTAAAAATACCAAGGGAAAATAATAAAGCTAATAGTCTGGCATTAGTAAACCTACATTATTATAGAGAGAGGATAAGAAAACCACTTAAAGTTCTCTAACTCACCATCAACTGCAAATTTGTACTATGTGAGTTTAACACTATAGTTTATAGCATATGGTTATTGAAACGTTTGGTGATGTATGGACTATATATATATATTTCTACAAAACTATAATAGCATATTTTCCAACCTTACACATATAATATAGTGTTTGTTGAATCTGTATTTTAAAATTGTAGAAATAATATGCCTTAATATATGAATTGCAAAGTTGAGAATTATAGAGTTTATTTATCATAAGTATTTTAGTCAACTTTCTAAAACACAAAATTTCTTGATTGTAGTAAATTGTGATCTTTTCATTAAATCACTGCTTATTTTAAACCTAATCTAGCTATTGTTATCTAAAAAATTAAAATGCTATAAATTTATCACTACATTTTGAAATATAACATTTTCCTGATTTATTTATTATATAATTCATTATTAAATGAATATTATTTATATCAGAACATGTTCGAATATCGCGAATAGTATTTCCAAAACTATAAGACTTTTGGTGAAGGCTTGAGTTAGCACCAAAAAAAAATCATGTTTCAATTATTTTGGATCAAACTGTCAGAACATATTATGTGATAGCAGTTTTATACGCCCTGATGTGAATTAATAATACAGATTACTGAACTAATAATAAATAAGAATGTATTTAATTTTATGCGTGTATTTCAAGTTCGCTTTAAATTAAAATCCACCAATACACGAATTCAGAAATTTATTAGGAGAACAATAATTAAAAACAAAAAACTAGATTTCGAGAAGAGTCTTTTTTGTTCAACCTAAATAACAATTTATTGAGATCTATATATTGTACGGAGACCAGTTGACTCCAGCTATATAAGAAACAACCAGATAAAAAAAACAGACTGCGTAAGCAATCGGGATACTTTTCTTAGATATTTGTATCCAACTTATTATATATGGTATATTTCATATAAATTATATTTTAATATTCTCTATCCCATCAGTGGGATTAAAATGAGTTTATCCCGTACGAATATTATGATGCGCGAAAAAAAACCTATTTACTAAAATTGAATAAGCAGTTAGATTTGCTTTTTAAATAAATAAAATAATAAATATTTGGAGTATAATAAGAATAAAAAAGCTATATTTTTCTGAGCTATGTCAATTCGATTGTGGTGGTGAAAATTTAATTTGTTTCTGGTTATCTTTGACTCTTAAGAAAGTTACACTATCTGCTTATGTCCCCCGTGAAATTATTTTCTCTTTATTTAATGTGCATAGGTTTATTTTTTATAATTTGTTCAGAAATTCTATTTTACGCATATATATATATATATATATATATATACAGATTTGGAGTCAAGTATGTTTTATATTTATGTTATAAGATCAGAAAATCATCCCGGCTATAAATTATAATTTGTTTCATTTCAAAAAGTTATCCCTTGCAAAAAGAAATAATACCTATCAATGTTTAATAAAATAACAATATAACCTACTGTTATATGAAACCCAGAAACATTGAAATATAATCTTATTTTAAACTACAATCAACGATTATGAATTATATCCATAATTTATACGGCTTAAGATATTAGAGAAGTCTAATACGCGTTTGAATAAATGTGAAAACTAAGGAATTCAGGAATTTTAAAAATCATAAAATTAGAAAAAGTTTAAGAAATTCAGATTATTCATATTTTTTATGATTCATGAAAAGTATAAAATGTAATCAAGTGTAAATTATTAGTTATAGTTATTAATCGTGCAGTTTTGCTTATAGCAATGATAAATTTGTATTTAATGATTTATAAAGCCTCTTTATCTAAGAGTACTGAGTCTACCACTTTTGTGCTAAACTTACATAAATAAATACATATAAAAGACCACCAAATAAAATATATTGCCAAATTGAAGACCTGAGAATTATAAGTGAGCTATCGACCATTTTGACCAAAATTAGTTGTTTTTTTCCATTTTGTGTACTTTTGCTGTGGGAAATTCAAATTTGTCATTGAAATAGCTGTAAGCCCACTTTAAATAATATAAATGTTCAGTTTAATTTTAGATCCAGCTACATTGTAAGAATTATAAGTGGGCTTAGAGCCAAGCATTCAATAGGAGGGCTGCTTTCAGTTAAAACTATAAGTGGGCTTATAATCAAGCAGCCAATAGGAGTTCTGCTCCCAATCAAATGACAAACAAAACAAAAACACATCCAGCATTTAAAATCATTACTTTCTATTTTTTTTATTAGGAATATGACATGAAAGAAGATTAATATTGCTTTAATATATAATAAAGTGCATTATATAAGTACATCGTTCTACAAAGCTCACATTTAATCCCATGCTTTTTTTATAAGCCCACTTATAATCCTGTGCAGTCAACTTTTGACAGGACCAATTTAATTATATTTTCATAATGTATTTGTATTCTTAATGTAAATTTGGTTTAGTTAAGCAATGTATTAAACCTCAAAAAACATAAATTAGGTCAAAGAGTAGATAACTACATAAAATAAAGATATAGTTCGAGACTTAACTTTGTTTTTACTCTCCTGAAAAACAAGCAAATAGTCGATTGCCCACCAATAGTTTTCAGGTCTTCAATTATAAATTCCAAAGGAATTTCCCTTAGGCACAGATTATTAATGTTCAGTCAAGTAGTTTCGTAACTTGACTATTAGAATAACTAGCCCTTCCTTCTTTAAGGAACTTGTAAGTATATTATCTCAAGGATGAAAGATCAACACTTAAACCCTTCCTGTGACACTTCCATCCTGTTGAATCGTGAGCTGGTATTGGAATTCTGACATCCCCGTCACAAACAAACCTAAGTATATAAGATTGACGTCAGGTCACTGCTCCTTTATGAAGACCAATTCTACAAACTATATTTTATTAAATCGTATAATTTTACGGATTCATTAAAAAAAATTGTGAAATTAAGTAAATTTCTTTCTATCACTTTGTCACTAAAAATCAAGACAGTAGAAATATTTTATTTTAGAATATTTGGGAATATCAGTGAATTTCGAAATTTAAAAAGCGTGCCAACACTAAAAGATTATCAACTCTAATAAATACCATAGTGCGGTTTTAAATTTTTACAATTCTGTAATTTACAGTCACTACTTTACATTTTCTAAAGTATATTTTATTGTATAAATATGTTTTACTCATTGAATAAACATAGTCCCTCCTCAACCCAAACCTTTATCACTACACTAACTAATTAAATCGGTATTTTTAAATTCAATGCTTTTTTTAAACGACTAAATGTGTAACATAAACGAGAAGAGAGATCATCATTTTACATGTTCAAATAATTACTATTCAATGATCGTTTAGGAAAAAAAAAAATGGAACAAAAGTTATCAAACAGATGTTCGAAGTTAAAAAAGAAAGGAGTGGAACTCAAACAGTTCATCTTCTTATTGATGCTGAATAGAGCAGGTGTGTCACGTGTCCACGAGGTGCAACATTTCCCCTTTCCCACCCGGTTCCCCCTCTCCTCCAACATATTCCAGTCCACTAATCTGACACCCCTTACCCTCAACTCATGGGTCCAATATATGAGAACTGCAGGTGTGTGGGGTTTTTGGGAGATGGCTAGATAAACAAAAATACAGCTGCTTGCTTTGCTTTGTAAGGATAAACTCAAGGGATGAGTGTAAAGAGGGGAAGAAAATCGGAGGGTTGTAAATTGTAAAGTCAGCCAGCAACCTTACTGAAGTAACTAATGGTGTATAATATCACGGACGTACGAATACCAATGTTTAAATCCGAAACGAAATCGAATCGAATACAATTCAATATTTCCAATGCCAACGAATGATTGAATAATTTTTATTTTGTATTTATCTAGGAAAATTAATCTTTTATTCATATTTATATAGCTATATACTAAATACATTTTAGACAAGGTTTTAAAGCTAGATTGTTTGTTATTTATCGTTCTAATCTGATAAACTAGGCCACTATCGCAACATGCAATTCAATTATTTCATATTTTTTTCATGTAAACAATCATTTCTAATATACATAATATCACGTCAATAATTAAGCATTTAATATAGACTCAAGCTGTCAATACCTTTATTGATGAAGCTTCGTAGCTGTCCATGATAGAATTATATATAGATGATATATAATTATAATATATACACTACAGGTTATATATAGTATATTTATGATAAAAATTTTAGTATATAAATATATATTTTATAAATAAATGAATATTGATAAATATATACGGATAGAGGTGCGCGATTCGTGGAAAATTTATAATCTTTGATTTCGTTTGAAAAAATGTTCCGGCTTTAACCATTATTAAACTTCAACCATATAAATAAAATAAACAAATAAATATATTTTTATGTATATGGAGAATTTGGGTTAGGAAAACCTTTTACCATCAACCAACATTTTTTCACGGTAAGCATAGTATAATAAATTACTAGCATAATTTCATATGTAGGTATTGGTATTAATATGACAGTTCTGATCACATTTCTTGACATATAACATTATAAACCGGGCTTAGTAATTTACATAACTGTAAAAATAGTTCCTTTTTATCTAACTCTAGCTGTATATCACTTATTATGAGCTCACCAGAATCAACCCAACGTTGTTAGAGCTTAGAACCATACACAGAAAACAGGGAAATCCAGGTAAAGAGAGAGAATTTTGGTGTTTTGAACCAATTCAGGATCATTTTAAAAAATCACTAGAATTCTTGGATATATTTGAAATATATTTCTAAATACATAGTAGAATAGCAAAAACCAGTGTTAATAATGTTTTTTTTTACCAATTAATATAATTCTTAAGAGAAATACCCTATTTCTCTTTAATGGTACTGTGCCATTAATTTTGAATGCCCCTGTAGAATAGTGGTCAGATTTCCTGGCTACAGATCCAGATATCCTGGGTTTTATCCTGGTACTTCTAAATCTTTCTGTGGTGCTGTGGGTCTGGAACGGCGTCAAACACAGCCTCATTAGGAAAAATTAGGAGCTACTTGAGTAAATAAGTATAAGCTCTGGTCTAGAAAACTGAGAATAATGCCGGATGGCTTGTTGTGCTGACCATATGACACCATCTATCTCCAAATGTTGGCATATCATCTCTAAAGGCGTTGTTCACTCGGTCGGTATAGCTCGTTTGCAAGCTCACACTATGGTGTTTTATGAATCATATATTTAATAAAAAAAATAAAAATAGCTAGATTATTTATTTATTTGCTTATAAAATACTGATAATATTCATGTTTGTTGGTCTAGAAAAGCTGGAAAAAAAAGGAACTTTATATCAAAAGGGAATAAAACATGAATACGGTTTAAAAATATATATTTAATAATCTTATTTTTATAATTATTTGAGATTTTATATAATTTTTATGACTTGAATTTTCGTTAATAGTGAAGCGATTACTGAAAAAAGGATTCTTAGGTTAACAAAGTACGTGAATAAATAGTTAAACGGAAGCAATGTCAAATGAGAAAATGACAGTTTATTTATATAAAAAATAATAATGACGCCAGGCCAGATAAACATAGATTTTTATAAATCCTCCTATATAGTTTTCGATGATTTAAAATCTGGATTATTAACAAACAATTTTCACCCAAATAATTGATTTAATAGACCAGTTTAATTGTGCTTTTCATTAATATAATATTATTGTAAACAATTAAATCAAGTACTCGACAGTAGATTAAAATATGTAACATATAATGTTTGGCTTATATATTCATACACGAATAAGAACACTTTGAAGTTTATTTCGATATTCCCTCGAGTTGTACATTTTTATTTAAATACACTATTCAAATAATGAGAATATATAGATATCTTGCCTTATATGAGTAAAATAATCTATATAGTTTTCGGAAGCAGGTTGCTTGGGAATTTATTTGTTCCAAAAAGGGATCAAGGTACTGGGGAATAATGAAGAGTTATATATCCTGTATACATCACAAGACATTGTTAGGGTAATCAAATCTGACAGATTACGGTGGGCAGGATGTGTGCTTGAATAAGAGAATCTAAGCTGTGTTTAAGGTATTTACTGGTAGGCCCAATGGGAAGAGACAATTGGGAAGACCTAGAAGCAGATGGGAGAATAACATTATAATGGACCTGAAAAAGATATGGTGTGATGAGGTGGAACGGATAGAACTATCTCATGATAGGAGTAGGTGGCGTACTTTTGTAAGTGCGGCGATGTTAGTTAATAGTGCCACAGAGAAAGTAGATAAGAAAAACAAATAATAAATGTTTGATTATTATCGAACAAACTTTATAGAGAATCTGATCCTTAATAATACTGATTACTCGTAATAGTGGGCACGTGGACAAGGTTATTCACTTGTGATGGGGATATATATAAATTCTAGAAATATATATACAACGTGTTTCTAAAACATTGCATCAAACTTTGGCAGGATACTCCTTGGGTGAAATTAGAATAATTCTCATAAGCAACCTAGGGTCCATCTTCAATATTAAGGGCGGTATACACCCCTAAAGACAGAGCTAAAAACGACTGTTGTGTGAAATATTATGAAAACTGCTTAGGGTATTACAACGAATCTTTGTATACTACTTATTGAAACCTTGATCATTAATAAACTAAATGTGCTGTTACCGTTACCCACCCCCATCATGTAAAAAAGGGGGGGTTGTAACACATTTTTTCTAAAATAAAATATGTCAGAGTAAGTATTACCAATTTTTACTTAAGATTACAAAACAGGGAATCAAAATTAACAAAAAAGGTGTCTTGGAGAAACTGTCTAGCTTTCCCCGTTTCTGAGATAATCATGCATGTTTAATTTCAAAGACAAGTGTTAATTCCTGCCAGGTAGGGAGCCAATAAAGCTGTGTTGCTTCACCCCCTCCTTTCCCCCACTCTTATTATCACTATCTTCCCCTCCCTCCACGAGCAGACTGCATCAGTCCACACGACTTCACTGCATGTTGCGCGTATTACTAGTCAAATGGCAAAGTACACAAACGCAGAAATGACAGACATGGTCATGCTGTACGGTGAAGCTAGAGGAAACGCA
Source organism: Timema bartmani (assembly GCA_902151455.1). Taxonomy (NCBI): domain Eukaryota; kingdom Metazoa; phylum Arthropoda; class Insecta; order Phasmatodea; family Timematidae; genus Timema; species Timema bartmani. Next base: position 115,965 of record CABFWB010000413.1, on the reverse strand, counting down.
AGAGCAGCTGCACGGTTGTACCACGATAGATATCCTGCGCGACGTCAACCTTATCACCGGACCTTCACCGATGTCACTCAGCGACTTCGTGAAACAGGTACATTTCAGCTACGAGGGGGAGCTGGTCACCCGAGGAATGTTCGCACTCCAATTGTCGAAGAAGAGGTACTGAATTATGTGGATGATAACGCGTCAACAAGCACACGTGCCATTGCGCATCAAACGAATGTGTCCAATTCCACAGTATGGCGTATCATGCATGATCAGCTGCTGCATCCGTACCACATGCACAAGGTGCAGGCATTGGGGCCAGCAGATTATGCTCCTCGACATGAATTCTCCGACTGGTTTCTGCAGCAGTGCGGAGTGGTTCCTGATTTCTCCACTATAATATTGTTTTCCGATGAGGCAACATTCACCAGAGACGGCTATTTTAATAGTACAAATAGTCACATTTGGAATGACGTGAACCCTCATGCAACTATCATCATGGGCAACCAGCATAGATTTTCTGTCAACATCTGGGCAGGCATTGTGGGTAACCATCTCATTGGCCCTTACCTGATGCCACGACGTTTGACTGGCCACATCTACTACCAATTTCTGAAATTTGCATTGCCACAGTTCCTCGAGAATGTACCGCTCTCCGTTAGACAACGCATGTGGCTACAACATGACGGTGCCCCACCTCATTTCACAAGAGCTGTGCGTGACTACCTCAACACTGCATTTCCTGCCCGATGGATAGGAAGAGGTGGGCCTGTTGCGTGGCCACCACGCTCTCCTGACCTAAATCCGTTAGACTTCTTTCTGTGGGGCTTTGTCAAAGCTTTGGTGTACGAGACAGCTGTTGAATCTGAGGAAGACCTGTTAGCCAGGATAGTTGCTGCATGTGATAAGGTTCAAGAAACTCCACGTGTTTTCGAAAGAGTACGCCAGTCATTGATACGTCGCCTCAATTATTGCAATAACGTTAGGGGCCACCATTTTGAACACTTGCTATGAATCTGCTTTTGAAGCTAGGAACTAAAACATGCAATAACTACAATTTGTATTTCTTAATGTAGCTTTCAATATTCCAGTGAGTGTAATGAATAAAATCCCACCCAAGTGTGAACTGTGTAAGCATAACTCACTAATGTAATAAATAGCAACACATCGGAGCTTATGAAGAAGGAAAAGTATCAGAGTTTCTCCATCATAACACACAAACCAGCCTTGTTTACCAAATGTACGTGATACATAGTCACACGTGCCGGTAAAAATGGTTAAACGACTGCATTGCGAAATAAAACTGCGATTCTGGCTGCCTACCTGGCAGGCATTTGCACTTGGCTCTGATCTCAAACTTGTGTGATTATCTCAGAAACGGGGAAAGCTAGACAGTTTCTCCAAGACACCTTTTTTGTTAATTTTGATTCCCTGTTTTGTAATCTTAAGTAAAAATTGGTAATACTTACTCTGACATATTTTATTTTAGAAAAAATGTGTTACAACCCCCCCTTTTTTACATGATGGGGGTGGGTAACGGTAACAGCACATTTAGTTTATTAATGATCATGGTTTCAATAAGTAGTATACAAAGATTTGTTGTAATACCCTAAGCAGTTTTCATAATATTTCACACAACAGTCGTTTTTAGCTCTGTCTTTAGGAGTGTATACCGCCCTTAATATTGAAGATGGACCCTAGGTTGCTTATGAGAATTATTCTAATTTCACCCAAGGAGTATCCTGCCAAAGTTTGATGCAATGTTTTAGAAACACGTTGTATATATATAAATTCTAAAAATATTGGATTTTCATGAATGGTTTAACATTCTCCTTCTATGTTAGTTCATGTTAGCTTTCTCTACAAGCTTTCTTTATTATCATTAGTGTAAGCACGCTGTTAATCCAATGTGCCAACAAAAGGCTAGATGCTTGGACTTTAAATAAAGTTGTAACTATTATACTTGTCAATATATTCAAAACGTGTTGTAAAGTAAATAAATGTTTATACGTTTTGCCCACTATCCACGCATAAATAGATTTGTCTTAGTACATTTATATAATGTTGTTATTTTAAAACTAAATGACCAATTATGTACTAAATTGTATATTTAAAGTGATTCTTATACTATGCTGATTGATATTAGTGATTTACTTTATTATTTTAATTCGATACAGATCCGTAGCACAATTTCCTTCAGAGGGAAAGTTAAGCCCACGGTCCTCTATACATTGTGGCATGAAAAAGAACCCTGGAAGGTATGTGTAAAATACCTTTCCTTGCAAAATTTGTAGGCCATTTCCCTTTCGTTCATTGAAATTCTCGTCTGTTGATAAAATCAGTCGGTGGATAGCGTGCACGTTAAATATGTCTAATAAACCAATAAAATATTATTTTAACTTAAATATAATTTTTAGTATTAAAGACAGGTTTATAATAAATATTAATTATGACGAGGATATTTATAAGTTAAGTATATTATTAATGGACGCCTATGGAGAATTTAATAATTAAATTTGCATTGAGTATTTATAATACTGTTTTTAAATAATTTGTTTCAAATATCTCAGATTGTCAGTACTTCTTGAACACAACATTGATAGCAATGATTATTAAATTGATAGATTGTGAAGAGTGACTAACGTGGAGAAAAACCGCGTCCTTCTACAATGCGAGGATAACATCTAAGACCACGTGATCCCTCATTCGTGTTTCTGTTTATTTCAGTAACTTAAATAGAAATAGCCTATACAAAACGGTACTAAATATTTACACTCCCAGTTTTAATTAACTGTCATTAATTAACTGCCATTAATTTAAAATTACAGTAAAGGAAAATTAATCATTGTTTCTTTAATATGAAAACTCATAAAATAAAATAAATGGGACGGTCCAGCCTCACATATATCCTCGCTTCTTTACTTAAAAATGTAGACATTTGCTAAAAACTCGTTATATTTGTGAAATTAAATACTATAGGCCTATATTGTTGCAGAAACATTGATGATATATTGTATGACGATCTTAACCCATTGTATGAATTACTGTGGATAAAATTTGTAATGTGGTCTTAATTCTTTTGACTCCTATTGAGTGTTTTTATTTATTTTATTTATTTCAAAAATATTTTAAAAGTAAATCAAGTTTATAATAAACGAGTATTAAAACAATTGTAAATTGTAGCTGTAATATAAACAGACTATTCAATGAAAATTAAATGTTCAAATTTTAATCCCATTTACAAAATAGCCAAGGGTTTCCACGTAGTAACCCAATAACGGGTTAACATCGATCGTTATGAACGAAAATTATATTTGAACTTATATTAATGAAGCTTCCTTTCAATTTAATAACAGCCTCACCACTTTAAATACTACCCTTTCTATCCAAATTCTGATATCGCAACCCAGTAAAACATAAAGTAATAGGCCTAATCTTCTTTTTGAATTACCAAGGTTTAATACTTGTTTTCAGGTACGTTCTCAAATTAAGATAGGGATTTGAAAACGCCATCAACACTTTACAGTGGAAATGGAAATAATTACCACCACCCCTACCCCCAAGTTCACCTCTACCACTTTCGAAAATAACCACCTTGAGCGAAGCTTTCCCTCTCCACCCCAGCACCCCCTTCCCCTACTTCCCAACCTACCAAACCTTTCCTTTAAATTCCTTTAACTTACCAGGAGATTCTCGCTTCTCGTTTTTGAAATGCATCCGATGCTGTTTTTGTGTGAATCTGTTGATGCCCTTCTAAACGTACCTCATATCTGCTCATAATGGCTCCCGGCGAAGTAAAGGATTATATTTATGTGAAGAGTGGGGCTGTGGGTTGTATGTGTGTGGATTTTGATGCTTGAATATTCTAGAACGAGTGAAATATTTAGCTTGGATTATAAAGGACTATGATAGTAAACCCTATGAAATATGAGTAGGAACTCCGTTACACCAATGGCTGCTATTAAACATTCAGTAATGTGTAAGATGAGGGTTTGTTTTCATTGGCAAAATTCGAAAATTTTGTATTCTAGAACTGAATGAACGTTATTAATCTTATTTACTTATAAATACGCATCAGGATATTTTCTAATTTATAATAGTTATAATTATGAAAGGAGAACTAATATAAAATGTTCTTAATTTAGAAACTGGTCTCAAATCACTCGACTGAGAATCAAAACTCTGACCTCACAACAACCAGAAAACCAGACTAAGCAAGATGAGACTGGCACCATTTAGGTGTTGGTTACGTGGTTATTTATAATTACAATTTTTATTTTTCTAACACCACGTCTTACTACCCATTCAGGTTATATACGTATGTACTAATTACACTAATGTGTTTGGGATTAGGAAGGTTTAATTTAGAGGAAGTGCACCTGAATTGGGTTGGAAAGAGAATGGTAAAACATTTAGGGAAAACCACCCTCAATGCACCCGACTGGGATTTAACCCCGATCTACCAGTCCTTAGCAGTCTTGTTATTTTGAGAGTAGCATCTTAAACCATGTGGTCACCAAAGTGGGCTATTTTTACTATTAATAATACTATACTGAAAACAAATATATTTCACTACCTTAACTAATTAGCTTAGAATGAACAAAATTTCAGCTTAAATATGTTCACACGCATCAGTGGCCACACGGTCTGAGGCGTCAAACACGCTATAGTGTGATTTGATGATGACGAGGAGGTTAAAGTTCGGATCTCGACATGCTGCACATAATATTTATTACTGTGGTTGCCCCATCCTTTCTTCATGCTAATGTGGATGCATTTCCTCTGAATTCCCATCCAATATTTGCACCTATAATTATTCTGTAAATAATTACCTTTTTTAAATTTTATATCACCATGTTATCAACGTTTGGGCTATACACCAATGTGATAATTTCACTAATGCTTAGGGACTAGGAAAGTTTAATTAAGAGGAGGTACATCTGTATTTGCGTAGAAGGAAAACGGACCACTATTTAGGAGAGTCACCCACAGTGCACATTACCAGGATCGAACCCCAATATCCCCTTCTTCGGCAGTCTAGTGCAACATAAGAGTAGCGAGTTAGACCACGCGGCCACCGAAGCGAGCTAATGCTCTTGTTGAACGTAATGATGTTAAAATACAATATGTTACTACTTGGTATTACCCATTTTTTAAATTATATTTATTTTGTACAACATTTTAAAATTATTTTGAAGGATTATTAATAACAATCCAGTTAAGATAACTCACATTACTAGGCTACAACTTTTAGTTTATGAATTTAAATAATTTTTTTTTTGTGAAGCTGAAATGTAATTATCATTTTTATTAATAGCTTTATTCATTTGGAACTTGATGAGTTAAGCATGTAAAACACAGAATGTTAACTCAAGATATTAAAATAATGTCGGTTTTAGTAATAAATCTGGCTTACAAATTGCTACCAAGCCCAAAGCTTGGGAATGGCTACCCGGCACACTGTATTAAGTTTTATTACACGAGATTATGAATATAAAATTATTTGATAACACAATGCAATGCCACGCAAAGAAGAAAACATAATTAAAGGTGGTCAAAAATATTTATAATGAATCTAAAGACACCCGATTTGAATTGAACCTTCTCTTCTTCCTTCAAAGTCAGAGGTTTTGTCCATATTATGAAGCTGTTATGATTATGCGTTCTAAAATGTATTTTCAAGTGTGACTTTTTTTTCGTGGATGAAATGGAAAGAAAAATTAATAGAAAATCATTTACTGTAATATCTAACTGCACACGTACAAATATAAAAAATATTGGTTTAAAATTGCAATAAGACAACGATTTTCCTTAGAGTTTCCTGTGTGCTAAGAATAACCCACAGATTCGGGGCGGTAGACGAAAGATCTAAGGTTTTAAAGACTTTTATTGCACTTGTTTAACATTGACGCGGGAGGTTGGGGCTCGTACCCCAGACTGGTGTATTAGGTGGTGGTACTTATTGTGGTAGGACCATTCGTTATATTTGCATACTAATGAGGTTGTATTTCCTCAATGGTACAATTCTCACCCCTACCTTTAGATTTAGTAGCTAATAACCTTTCTGAGGATCCTCATCGGTAAACTAGGTGGACTAGGCAGTGATGAAAAGGTTAGTGTTTGAATCCTGAGCAGGCATAACTTACAAGGGGTTGGTTTTCTTATAGATTTTTATCTTAGCACCGTGTCTTACTACCCATTTGGACTGTACGTTTGTGCATTAACTACACTGGTGGTTTTAGGGATTAAGAAGGTTATATTTTGAGGTGTTGTACCAGCATTTGTGTGGAAAGAGAATGTAAAACTAATTGTTTAAAACTACCCTAAGTGTACCCTACTGAGATTCAAACCTCAATCTCCCCGTTATCAGCTATCTAGTCTACTGCGTGAGAAGTGCCTTAGACCCTGTGGCCACCGAAGTGGGTTCTTAGAAGCTCTTAACTTTCCCTCTGTGCAAAATAGGGATACACTTTTTCATAGTTTAACCTTCCACGGTTAACTTGGAAGGGTAGTAAGACGCGGTACTCTTACAAGAAGCCTTGTGATGAAGGTATTTAAAAATAAATTAATAATTGATTACTAGTGTTTAGAGATTTTCTAGTTCTTATCGTTTGTAAAATAAAAAACCCCATTATCTTGGTACTTAGCAATCCTAATGTTAACGACCAGTCGGATTGCCCATTATATCTTTGCTAACACAGACTTAACGGCCCTTTCTTCTTCAGTTTTTATGCTCCTTTTAACAATTCCTCTCGTGACGGTTGAATGCCACCGTTAACTCTGCTAATACATGCTTAACCGAGATAGCAAGGCGTGAGGAATGACATTGGAAAAGTTTGGATCTGTTTTATTGACACATATTTAACGCGAATTTATTTTAATCCCTAAATTACATCAACATACCGGTACCCGCTCCAATGGACACGCGGACTAGATATCAAGCTCATTCATTCTGGTTTACAGATCATGGGGAGCTTGAGGTTTGAATACTGGCTAGGTGTACTGGGGGTTGGTGGGCTTTAATCAAAATTGTTTATCACCCATTTTACATTCAAGTGTGGGTACACTTCCTCTATTTTATAACTATATTATTAGTGTAATCAACTGCCCGGACGATTAATAAGTCACGATGCAAAAAAAAAAAAGTCAGCTCATGACTAACAATCTAGGTTATCCACGATACACACTTAGCTTATTGATCCAGATATTTAAACAACCACATACATGAAACCTTTTCTGTTTTACCACGTCGTAGCCTTCAATGTGGGTTTCTAATCCTCTATTCAAACTTTGGTGGTGTATTTACCCTTTTGTTAGCACATTGTTTTACTATCCGTTTGGGTCATACACATTCATACTAATTACGTTAGTGGTTTTAGGGATTAAGAATGTTATATTTAGAGGAAGTATACCCTTATGTTGAGGAAGGAGAGTGGAAAATAATTTTGTAAAAAGCACCCTCAGTACACCCGACCAAGATTTGAACCTATATATCCCTGTCAATGTTAGTCTAGTCTACTGCGAGAGTATCGTCGTAGACCAATCTACCATCTAAGTACTCTAAACAAAGACCTGTGTATTTTAATGTATATTGGCTCGTCTTGATAAAACTACAAGACCTATATAAAAAATCTAAAGAGCACAGACATACATATATACTTATCTAATCAATATTTTATGACAAGATTCTCAAAAATAAATTGACATTAAACAATCCCTTGTCAAGTTTTTGTTAGAAAAACTATTGCTGTGACAATTCTCAGATATAAATTTTGAACCAAATAAGATATAGCCTTTTTTTAGTTAACGTTTTCAGGAATGAATTATCAATAGACTGCTCTTATAAAAAGATTCTCCCCTGAAAAATATATGGAGACTCTAGTGTTGTTTTTCATGTCAAACTTTATCCAGATATAATTTTAAGCAAATGCATTAAAGCAATTTCCTAAGAAAAATTTAAATTTAAAAAATTATTACAAGTAAACTAAACCTTAATTAGAGGGTTAAAAAAAGAATAGTCTAAATTATAACTAAAAAACATTAAAAAATTAAATAAAAAATAATAATTAGACCATTTCATCTGTAGGTCAAGGGATATACAGACTTAGAGATATAACGTAGATTTGAAGACCCACTTTTTTTGGTGGTTCAGGTGCACACAAATCATCAAATACATGATAGTCAGTAAATTATAAGTTTGGTACAGTCATTTCTTTAAATCAAAAAGTAGTGTGAAGACACTGGACACAATTAAAACTCAAAATCTAATTAATTCAATGTCTGACTACTTGCATAAAATATTTACAGGATATATAGATATATATTAAATATATATATCCTTTTAATTCATGCTATATATATAGTATAAATTTTTAAAAAAATCGGCAAGGAGAAACTATTAAAATAGTTTGAGAAATCAATCAAATTGAAGCAACCAAATTAGTTAAAATAAAGATTGCTAATAATTGATTATAAAATAATTAGTAAGCTTTATTTGAACTTATTTAATTCATTAGTTTCATTTGAGTTATTTCTCTAAACAATATATATATCTTTAGTTGAAATGCTAGAATGTTTCCCATTTAATGTTGAGTACTTTTAAGTTTGTGGTGCCGAGCAGATTAATTTCTGGTTACATACTTACAACCCCTTCCATCCTTCAGATCCTATCCGAACTACCCCTTCACCCTAAACCCCTGTTAGCCGGCTCCATCCTATTCTTCCAATGACCGATTTCGATGGGGCAGACTGCCAAAAACTCTCTTTACTTTTAGGAGGCCATTCCTCTTTTCCCTTCCCCCCTTTTTTTTGGAAGGGGGAAGGAGTGGTAATGGGGATGGGTATGTGATGGTAGTCCGAATCATCCTATAGTCCTTTCTATGACATAGGTCTCAAGTCAGACAGGGTTAGACGCTACCGAACCCTCCCCCGTTCCATCTACAAGCTTCCCTTCCCCTAAATAACCCTCCCTCTACCTCCTGAACCCAGTGGGCTTGTCGCTCGAACTCGCTGGTTCGTTTATACTTATGCAACTTTGTGGAAGCTTGCCAATGCTTCCCAATCTTTCACCCACACCCACATTTGTTTAAAAAAAATTGTAAATGAATAGATATGAATGTGGGGCACAGGAGCTGTTTAGTTGTCACTTCAAGATATATTTTGTTAGCTTTGTTGGAGACCTTACAGCCCGCTTCAATAACTGCACTGTCTAATGTGTCACTATTGCAATATTCTATACGACCAATGAATAGAATATTAGGGTTAGAATCCCACTAAGGTGTACCGAGGGTGGTTTTTGATAAACAGTTTTCCACTCACCTTTCATGTAAATGCAGGTACACTTATTTTAATTCAAAAGCTCTCATCCATAATACATTAAAGTAATTAGTATACAGATGTATTATTTTGAACGGGTAGTAAGACACGTTGCTAAAAAATAAAAAATATTTATAACTTAAAGCTAAAATGGAAGAGAAGGTCCATATTTTTACAGTTTTTAAAATAACACAAAACTTACGGCCAAAATAAATAAAAACATTCTTTCTGTATAAATATTTGGTTTAATCTTCTACACATAGTAATCCAAACAAATGTGTCATTTGAGGAGATACTTTAAAAATAAGAAACAATGTTATGTTTAAATCCCTTATGCCCATGAAGATAACATGACATACCTGTCAGTATTATTATAAGTAGAAAATTAAACTATAACTACGTATCTACAACAATTTTTTTAATTTATTTTGATTATAAATAATTTTCTGCTATCAAAACTGTAAGAATACAGACCTTCAATTCTATTCCCCCTTCACCCAAAAATGGTAAATTTTATGTTTTATTCACCAATAAAAATGCGAGTATAAAACTACGAGTATATTTAATTTGCCTTCCTGACTCCAACACGAGAGGGCTGAGTTTGAATCTCTTAGAATCCTAGCAACAACAGGCTGGTGGACTATGGTGTTGCAACTGTATTGTGATCTGAGGCGATTACCAATTTGGTCTAAGTCAGTGCTTGTAAAAAACTCTCGCCTTTTGGCGTAGCCCTTTCGAAGCCACAGCTAAACTCGTAGGTTTACACATTTGTTTGTATTAAGGATTACTTTCACCAGAAAAAATACATGCTGGAGACATCATAAAATTCCTTACGCTAATTTGATGAAAACTTAATATTGACAGTTAAATTTTATATAAAAAAAGTATAAAACCAATGAAAAGATCAATTGTTTTAGCTACGCATTTGGAAAATTTCCTTTATTCAGATTTTAAAAAATGTCTATCCTAATGACTGATGCTAGTTTAGAAAATGAACAACAAAAATAGAATATTCCTAAATTGTGTCTTGGAGCCTGAAATAACTATGGCAGATACCAAGGGCTCCGTGAAACACATTTAGAAAAATGCTGACCTAACCAACGTACAACTTCTAGCGCTTCAGTAATAAAACAAATACTTGGCGATATTTCAAAGTCAGTCTCCGATCATTCTAAATTCAAATAAAGCTTCAAAGTTAAGTTCAACAAAACCATTAAAATATAAATAAAGAGTTATTAATATTTATAACAACGGGTAAAAATATGAAATAATTTGTTTAGAATTAAACTTAAGATTATCGAACAAAATTTACATCGCAAATTAATCACTACCTTCGGAGGGCGATACATCTGTCACAGTGAGGGAGCAAGCGAACGTAGGGAGAAAACTAAGGGAGCAAATGTTTCTATAGAATCAGAAGCAAGAAAAGGTCATCATAAAAATTAGTCAAAGTTTTTAAGGTGCATATTTTATAGTGGCTGTATAAGCTCGTTAGAGGAAAAGAGAAAGGGTTATCAGTGGATAAACAAGAGTCCTCGCAGGGTGAACTGCTCATTTTCTCCCTTCTCTTTCTATTTCGTACATCGATGTCAAAGAGTGACAGTGATTGAACTGCTAAGGTGCGTCAAGCTAAGATTCTAGCCGCTTCACAAAATAGCTTTTAAATCTGCACAGTAGGAAACGTTGTTAATACGTGGTTACAAAATAAAAGTTCAAGTCAAAGGTGTATCTAGAAAAAAGGAGGCATTTGTTATCCAATAAATGAAGAATTTGGATTCAAATGTATTAGTGGCTTAGTAGGATTATGGTAGGAGGAACCATTTATATAATATAAACATACTTACTGCAGTTAATATCGATAATAACCGCAACGGTGGCCACGTGGTCTAACGCGCTAATCTCATGTTGGACTAGAGTGTTGAAGACTGGGATATCGGTTTTCAATCTCAGTCGGTTGCGCCGAGGGTGGATTTTCATAAATAGTTTTACACACTCCCTCCACTCAAGTGTGGGTGCTTTTACCTCTAAATGAATCCTTCCTAATCCCTAATCAATTAGTGTAAATATTACGTAGGTGTATAACCTAAACAGGTAGTAAGATGTAGTGCTAGAAATTATATATTGATAATATTTTACTATAACTTTAGTGTTAGTTTATAAATATTGATAATATATCTCAAAATTGACAGTTAAATATCACATAAATTGATATATGAATATATTATATTATTAGATATTTTATTTTTACACTACGTCTAGGTACTCTGTTGTGTTGTGCACTATAATTATCATATTATTTTTAGGGACAAATTAATTTGTAGCTGTCAGATACGCTCCTTCCTACGACAAGTAAAAGTTATGTGTTGGTTATCTATAACCTTTGGAAGAGGTGCGTTAGATGGGACACGTCCCTTAAACTGCTTTGCTTATCCCCATATCCTTGATAAAGTTATTAGTAGTGGTTTTATTAAGCCCAAATTTTTTGTAAAAGTGGTTTTAAGTTTTATTACACAAAAAAAAAACCATTGTATTATATTTTCTTATTGGTAGGTTCCTAATAAAACTGTGTGTAATATTATTGAACGGAAAGGATGATAAGGGTATTTTAAAGTAATTAAACCCATATTTGTGTTCAGTGATTAGGGAGAAACATTTATATAAAATCACATTAAGAAACGTAATTGTTTCACCGAGTCGTCTCCTCGAGAGAAAATGGAGTATCGCACGTTGGGGAAAACCTTCCTTGTCCTTACAAATACATTTGCTGGGTTTCAAACCCTTTACCAAAATAGCTAATTGCACTGGCACCAAACCAGCGATGATGATGGGAGGTTTGGCTTAGAATTTCGGTTAGGTGTAGAGACGGGTTTTTTTTCTAAGTAAAGGGTTTGACCCTTTCTCTTCACGCAAATTCAGGTAAAATTCTTCTATATTAATTCTTGCCCATACCTACCTGACCGGGGTAAATATGCAGATAATTCAAAAGAGAAGTAAGATGTGGAGTACCAAAAATCTGTTTATACTTTCGGACAAGACATATCAAGTGTATGTCACGACCCTTCAGGTGATTCC
>CABFWB010000413.1:52519-103539 GCA_902151455.1 Timema bartmani | reverse complement strand
CCCCCCCGACCACCAAACTCAAATTCTCCTCATTACGGTTATTACGGTTATTACGGTTTTTGACATATACTTTTATAGTTTCCCGTATCATGCTAAAAATTGAATGCCAACTGATTGAAACGGTGAATAATATTCATGCCTTCCAATTGAAAGTTCACCATTTAATCTCCTGACTGATTTAAATTAAGGGAATTTAACAATTTTTTCCATTCAAACTAGAATAGTTATTAACGAATTCATATAATGGGTGGGAATCATAAATGTGGTTTATAAAAATGGCATCCAAATCAGCGTGAAAATTGTGTCATAAAATTGATTAATCACATCATTTATTTCTGGCAGGGGTGTATTTTCTTCCATTTTGTGTTTTTTATAACTTTTATTCACGGTAATTACTGGTGTATTGAATTAAAAATCACCTTCCTTATCCCGTGCCCTCCAAATAATGTATGTTGCTGATATCAATCATGGGTGCAGAGCTAAATAAATATTATGTACTTTTACTAATAATAAGGGAACAATAATATTGATAATACACTATAAACGAGCTATTTCCAGTGTTTATTGAACGATAACTTTGGACACACTCGTGATACTCTGCCCCCTTTATCCCTTTGTAATACTTTTCCCTCCCCTCAAAACCATTTCACCTTCCACCCTTCCTTTGTGTCCCTACAGTCCGCCCTTATTGATTACCACTTGGATGGGAGGTTGGCGGGAAGGGGAGTACAGAAGGGGGGAGGGGGTGTCCACCTTAGTTTCGTGTCACTTGCAATGCTTGGAAAAGTAGCGTGCTTGAAATATAGACACGGCATTGGAAAAATCCGTGTGTGTGTATTTGTTTAGTTCGTCAAGACTCCTTCACTTGTTATTTTTACTAGCTTATAACGATTTCGCAACAAATGCTAGCAATACTATATGGATTTCTGTTCAATTATTGGATATTTTACAAATTATAGCATCTTATATTTTTGAAAACCTGATGTAAATGTATTTTAGGAATAATTTGGTGGATAAATTATAACTATTGTCTACATGACTACCTGTTGGAATTGCATAATAAATACGAACAAGGGCCTGGCTGTATTATTTAAATCAATGTGTTAATATTATATTATTTTTTGTGCACGGTTTTGGTTACTTCTTTGAACATTTGTGAAATTTGAAATTTTGAACCAATTCCAAGGTGTAAACTGTTTTATAATATTTATTTTTTCCTTAACTATATTATACTCGGTTTATCTATCAGAGGATTTATGACACGTTAATCCATTTCTCTTTTTAGCCAAACCTGACTTGGCACATATAAACACTTAATTTTAAAACTAAACATATTTTCACCTCTATGTAACTGAAAAACCAATCCATTTTATAAAATTAAAGAAGTTTTGAGATGAATGGTGATTGCTCAAATAAATGTACAACTTACTATACAGAGGATGCATTTTCTTAAATGGTTTTTCACCTGCAGCCACAAAAGTGCTGGTACATTTCTTTTGAATGACCCCTTCCTAAACACTAGTCCAATGATTTAATTATGTGGATAGTTCGATAGATTGACAACATTAGATGCAGACATACAATTACAATGTATCTACTACTTTTTCTTAGTGGTTTTCTCTATCGATTTAATGTCAATATTATATTGATCGGTAATGACTACATTTAGTTGAATAATACTAAAAGTAAATTGTTTTTTTAGCACTGGTTTTTAATGCCCATTCGGATTGGATGCATGTATACTAATTAGGTTAATGTGTTGTAAATAGTAAAATGGAATTTAGAGAAATTGTACCTACATTTGCATGAAGGGAGAGTGGAGACTATATAGGATAATATCCCTAAGTGCACTTGAACGGAATTCTAACCCCTATTTCACCGTCATTGGCAGTATAATCTATTGTGATTAAATCATTTCAACACCGAACAGGTTTTATATAAATTCCCAATCATCAAAGTTTATTATATACAATCAAAAGGATCGATTTTTTATTTCAACTAACTCTATTAGCTTAGACGATTATACGGTAGTATCCTCATCGTTGGCCATGCATACTAAAACGTCAACCTCGTTTGGTCTGTTGAGGATGGAGAGGTCAGGAGATTAATTCTGGTTTGATATACTGAGAGTGTTTTTTTTCTTAACATTTTTTCCACTATCCCTCAACAAAAATGGGGCAGAATTTTTTTCCTCGTTTCATGGTAAAATTCTGGTAGAAAGAGATTTCATAAAATATATTTCTTTGTTTCGTTCAACATTCATAATACGTTATTATATTATTACTGTTATTTTATAGGTATCAATAGTATCCATACAAAGTGACAGTTATAGATAACATGACTTAGCGTATGAATACATGAAAGTTGATAGATTAGCTTATCTAGCTGATAGTTAAGAATCTTATTTAGAAAATTGAACTGTAAGCTACTCATTCCTACCTTATTAATGTGTAATTAAATGCGAATATCCCAGCCGGGTAGTAAGACAGAGCTAAAATAAAGCACGATACCACAGTCAATCCATATATCCCCCTCTCCCTCAAGCTAGTTCTTGTTATTTTACTGATCTCCCTATTTAACACTCAACTTAACCACTTGTAGGCGAAAATATTTTTCACCCTGTTCCTGAAATGTATGTAAATGTATTTATAAACTCGACCCCAAATTCAAGGCTGACTCTACCAGCCTCCATACTAATTATTCAATAGGTAATTATTTTAATTCGTGTTTCGGCTTCAAATATAATAATTGATCCCGTGCCTTAAGTTCTAATTGGGTTAATGAGGCAGTTCACAACCTTACCTATGTTAAGTCCGATGAAAACCAACATATACGGCTCACTATTTTCTCTCTCTCTCTCTCTCTTAAACACATGGATATATTATGTACTCTGTTTCTCTAGGATTGTCCCACTAATATTCCTATACATTCCACATTGGTGTGTACATGGAATGAGGTGTCAATACTTTGCTATGCTTTGCTGGTGTTAGGAAGATTAGGATAAAAATACTGGCAGGGGAAAAACAGGTGTTTTTTCCCTGAGCTCACATAGAAATTCGAATTATTAATATTTTATGAATCTATAACACCTTGGCCGGGAATTAGGCATAGGTGGGGCTCGAGGGGCTATCTTGGAAAATATATAAAGTAACATTGTCTCGGTCCATTCCAGAAACAACGAACCTATCAGTAGACCTGCATCCGCTTTGCCTGGGTGTGTCATTAGTTGGGATTATGTGACACTCTGCCTAGGCCAGGCATATTATATTCTGCTACTCGGTGTTGTCTCTACAGTCAGTAAAGTCCAAACAAGAAATTTATTTAAATATATATTTCTAATCTATATTTTCAATGATCAATTTGGACATATTAATAAAATTAACGAGTACAGTAAGGTTTTGTAAAAAAACGAATTAGTTCTAAAAAACGATACTATGTACTAAAAATGAGATAAAATCAAACCATAGGGATACAAAAAGAACAGTGTTTATTAACATATAATGTAATTTTACATCTTCTAAACTGTTTATAAATTAAATATATTATTATTAGCACCGCGTCTTACTAACCGTTCGGGTTTTACGCACTGACGCTAATGTGTAATGGTAGGGTGATTGTGAGATGAAATGGAGGACCTACAGTTTAACGTGGAATCCGAACCACGGTGGAAGCCTGGCATTCCTCACATTCACAAGTTGGGATTAATACACATCTTGTCAGAGGTGAAGGAAGGATTTGGCAATCAGATAAATCTGTGCCGGGACCGAGGATCGAACCCCTTACCCCTAGACCACCAGGTCACCAATTAAATATAGTTTTACTTTAAAACATTATAAATATTTCATTTTGTACACCTCCTTTTCATGTATATCTAAACTAAATTTCAGCCTTATATGTTAGTTAGTTTACCTTAATAGTGGTATGCAAAATGCATAAAATAGCAATTTTAACTTGTGAACTACAATTATTTTAATTACTCGATGAATGAGATTAAAATTTTAATAATTAATGGCAATGCATGACTATTGCTTATGTTTAAATTTGATCAAATTAACTTGAAGCATTTACATCTAAAAATATTGAGATTGATAGCTCCTATTTATGCTTAGCTAATATTTTAATAATCCTCTCAGTAATATGATAAATTTAATGCTTTCTGGAGTTTAATCGGCTTTTTGTGTATTGGAGATTCTTAATTTTTTAATAATCTAGTGATTTCATCTTTACTTTTTCGCTATCTTACAGGTAGAGAAAATATTGTGATCGTAAAAAAAAAATTGAAATCATGGTTTTGTATGTACGTGTCAGAAAAAAGTTGTTTTTGAATTTCCGTCTGTCTGTACCTTGGACTTGAGCCTAAACTATTTAACTGATCGGGCTAGAACTTGATATCTAGGATTTTTATAGGGTGGCCCAGAGGGACTTTTGGAATTGGATATCTAACCCTAAAATAAGTTTACTAATGGGCGAAAAGATAAAAAGTCGATTTTATCAAAATAAGCTCAAACTATTTTGATTAAATCTTCTTTACAAGCATCGATCAATATCAAAAACCAAATGACTGCCCTCAATTTTTCGTCAAAATAATTTAAGGGTTCCGGTCTGAAGCATAAATTCGCATTTTCCTTCATATCTTCGTAACTATTTGAGATATGAAATTACTTATCCTAGGATATACGTAGGTATATTTATAATAAAATCTTTTAATTGAATCATAATATTATAAAACCAATATTTTTCAAGCTATACGCAGATTTGTGTATATATTTTTTAGCTTTTTGAAAACTAAAGGCAAAGTATTGCGACCGTTAAAAAAATATAACCTGAGATGTTGATGGATGTCGACGTTTCATGACCCCCTAAACCCTAAAAAGTATTTTTTTGCAATGCCCTCTGTCTTCGTGTCTGTCTAACACTAAAATTAAGAGCAGTTTACTAGCGGGCGAAAAGAGTAAAGATCGATTTTTTTCAAAATCGGCTCTAACGATTTAGATTAAAATTCGTATCTATGTTTGATTAAGATTATAAATAAAATAGATAATTTCATTTTTACATTAAAATTAGTTTTAGGGTACTTTATAAGAGTGGAAATTTCCGGATCTCCACAACTATTTGAGATACTAAATAATTTATCATTGCAAATTCATAGTAACAGCGAGAAAGTCCGTGCGGAATTCCGTTCCATTTATTTTTCATGTATATTTAATTTATATCTACAGGCTAATTCTAATGTCTAGCTTTTAAAAGTTATTTACTTTGTATTTTGTAGAACTTATCTTCTTTTTTTCTTTTTAAATTATATACTAGAATCTATGTGTTTTCTCTTCATATTAAATACTATCATTGAAGTATTCAGCGTTGCCTTGGAGAAATATTTTAGGGTGAAAGGTGTAAAAATATAAAAAGTTGTAAGAAATCCCAAAAGGGCAAAAAGTTTAAAATTTAAATCCAATAAAGAATATAAAATTTTGAAAAGGATAAATTTGTAAATAGGATTACGGGAGTAAAAACTCAATAAAAGAAAAAAGGGCCAAGGGGTTACCTTAGGGTGAAAAGTGTTTCAAAGCTACAAATTTAATCAAATAAATCATATTTTTAAGATTTTGTTCATCCCACTTATCCTATTAACACTTTTTAACCCATTATCACTTTTTAATCCATTAACACTTTTTAACCCAATTACCCTTTTACACCCCATTAACCCTTTTACACACCATTTAATATTTTTGCCCCGTTTTTCTTTTTAGCCTTTATGAATCTTTTACTCTTTTTGTTTAACTTTTAAACCTTATTCTCTTTTATCCCTTTAAACATGTATACCCTTTTAATAATATTGGATTTATATTTTGCCCTTTATACTATTTTGCCATTTTTAGCCTTTTTCTCATTTTACTCTTTTAACCCTTTTTGAGCTTTTTGACACTTTACTCCTTTGGATTTTTTCCCGTACTACACCCATTCCCATTATTGCCTTTTTTGTTATTTTCGTTTTTTTAATATGTTTAATCCAATCTACATTTTTTATTTTATTCAACCCACTTATAATTATTTTTCAAATGGTTTTATTGTTTTTACTTTTTACCCTTTTTACCCTTTTTATGCTTTTTTGCTCTTTTCACACCTTTTAACACTTAGTATCAGACTTAGTCCGGGAGAGATATTTAAGTATAAATATATGTAAGAAATAAATGAAAAGTGTCAAATTAAATCTAGTCAAAATTAGTTATAAAAGGGTCAAAAGGGTCAAAGTAAATCTAGTCAAAATTTGTTATAAAAGGGTGAAAAGGTAAGTAAACTAGTTTTAATATTTTAAATCGTTTAAATGATTAAAATGGTAAGCCGGACAAAGAGGGCAATAAGGGAAAAAAGAACGAGAAGAGGAAAGCTGCAAAATGGACAGAAAAATCATAAAGGCCAAAAATAGTAAAAAAGTAAAGTATGGTAGATTGGAAAAAGGGTATAAAGGACAAAAGGTTAAGAAAGGATAATCATGGTGAGAGAGAAAACATTTATTATAATAAAATTTAAAAACTGTACAAATGTAAAGGTGCCAAAAAGGTAAAAGGGTCAGAAAGGGTACAAAGGTGCAGAAGCTTCAAAGGTTAAAAAGTTTAGGGGTTAAAAAGTTTAATAATGGTTAATACTGAATCTAATTAAGATTTTAAAGATACAACTTCCACGGACACAGGTTTGGGCATAGGGACAACAAAACCCATGTTGCACAACTGTATGTAATGTAGTACTAAATCCATCTGGTGGCGTTAATATTTCTTCATTTTTACTGTTTCTATTAAATTAAACAAAATCAAATACAAATTTGAAAATTCCGGCTTCTAGATGAACATATTCATGAACAGGGGCTACTAATTTTAGAATTTCAGACCTCTACGTGAGGAAGATATTACCCAATTCTCATGACGAACAGGCAAACAAATTCTTAGTTTTATTATTACAGATTAAGGAAATACTGATTAGGTAATTTGCCATATTTTCTGGTATTTCATATTTTTTATTAATATATTAGGAATATGAAATACTTATTTCTAAAAATGTGAGTGTTTAATTGTTGCAGTACAAGAAATAAGAGCAAATTAGCGATTTAATTTACTTAAATATGATTAAAGATAATCTAAACTTCTACACATTCTACTGATGAAAACCCTCGACTTTTATTAAGAGTGTAAATAGACACATTTATGAGGTTTAAAAAAGGCCTTTTACAAAAAACAACAACTAATAAGTGATAAATTTGTTTACTGTCAAAAAAACTAGTAAGAGTATTTATTGGACTTTAGTTTCAGTTTAGCACCTAAATCTTTCGAAAACATGTTTCACTAAAAATGTTTAAATGACGTTTTTATTTTCATATCGTGGATGAAAATGGTTCGGAATATTTGAATAGTCAATAAAATGGTCTAAAAATCTTCTGGGTATATAAATAAACCAGATAGTTTTTTTATTTTATTTTTACATTTTGGTAGTAGCATGAATAACAGGCATTCACTCCATGTGTTTAGGCCTCTGATCAAGTAGGATAGGATTCAATCCATACTGGATGCTCTTGGATTGTCATTAAATAATTTGGAGTTTCATTTTTTTCAAGACTAATGTGGGGGGAGGTTCCTCTGAATTCAACTTAGTAATCTTGTTTAATTGAATAATAAATATTAAGTTTCTGTTAGTAAGTATTAAAATAAAAAAAAGAGGTAAGGTAAAGTATTATTTTGTAAAAAAGAAACATTTGATATTACAAAAAAAAACTGCACTCATCAATTAACACATTTAACAAAATCATTAGTGTTATTTCTTAACAATTGTTACAAATTAAATTGATGTGTTAATGCGTGAGAGTAGGTTTAATAACTTTTCTAGATGTTAGGTAGAGTTATTCTTAAGGATATTTTAGTATATAGTGAACTGCTATGATTAAATTGTGGTATAGTATATTTATATAATGTGTGATATACTATGAATGTTTGAGGTGTAGTGTAGTGTGGTTGTTTTATGATGGTGTAATGTGATTGTTTAAGGATCAGGGTTGTATTTTAGTTGGAGATATAATATACCAATGTTGCAGTAGTACTGAAATATTGTTGCTAGAAGCGTAGTATTGTTGCAGGTGTAGTGTGGTAGTGTTAATTGAGATAAGGATAAAAGGCTATTGTTGTTTTAGTATAATAGACTCTCTAGTACAGAAATTCTCAACCTATCTTGCCTCACAGCACCCTTGTGAGAGTGATTATAATCTCGCGGCACTCTTTTTAGAATTTAAGTGTAAATTTTCCCACTTTTCATTTTTTTAAATCAAAGTGGAATATATCAAAGTAACAAATTAAACAATTGAGTGTTTTCTAATATTTAAAATAAAAACATTTTTACTTACTTCTTTAATGATATAAATTGAAAATTATATAATTTTGGTCCAATATCTTCCTAGCTATTATTTAATATGACTACTGAAATCTATTTTATAATAAAAATTAAACTTTATCATATTTGAAATCGTTAAAAGATGAAACTTTTAAAAAAATAGTTTTTTACAAATTTTTAAAACACTTTTTTTTAAACGTTGAAATTATTTAATAAGCCAATTTGTATTATCACTATGATCAAAACACATTATAATATATCAATATAAATCTTTTTAAACACAATTACTATTCATTAATAATTTTACTAGCCATAATTTTATTTGATAAAAACAAATTAGTATATTTTATATGTTTATTACTTTTGTGTTTGCAATGTTATGTTTAATCGGTAACATTATTTATAAAAAAAAAAATTAATATAGGCCTACTTAAACGTTATTTAGGGAATTGTTGGCAATGTAAACTGATTATATTGAAACATTTTTAAATTATTTTGATAAATATAAACCAGATCAGTTAATTTTTCAATTCTACACACCATTTAGTCAAACATGACATTTTGTAGGAGAATTTTATATATATATATATATATATATTCTGGTCACATAAAAGTCCAAGCAGGAATCGCATTTCTTTTCAATACCCTTTTATTTTTTTAGATCGCTTACGCTTTCATTCACTGGATATTCTATTTGATCTTTCCAAAAGGACATGTGAGTAGAAAACGTACACAGTCATTCTGACTGAAAACTCATGTTTTTTACATTACGGATGTCTCCTCGGTCCAAATAGCTCCTTTTTTTTTATTCAGTCCCAACTTTGTATTCTACTATTCAAAGAAACAAACAAAAAAAAGTTGGCGATCGATGACAGATCCACCACTTTGATCTATAAATGTGCAATCTTGAATGTACTGTTCAAGGGATTTGGTTTAATCACGAAAGGCTGTCGATAGTTTAGTGACTAGATATTTAATCGCGATAACCTATATTATTATTTTTTTCAATAATTAAATCTATTTAATGACATTTCTTTGCTATTATAGAGGTTAAAATGATATGATACTAGTTTTGGGGATGTTTTGGTTTAATTCCTGAAGTATTTTATAAATAATATACTAATTATTTTTAGACTAAATTATTCTGCTCTTCAACTAGAAAATATCTAAGTCCTAAGACATGGTGTATAGTTTTAAATGAATTTCTGTGGATTAAGTTAGTTTGAATGTTACGTACTCATGTGCATTATATGCTTAGAAAGTGCACATCAAATACATAAGTAATATTATATTAAACGCATTTATATTATAAATACTTATTTTATTTATGAAAATATACACCGTGGGCACGCTTTAGTGGTCAAATGGTATAAGGCGTCACTCTCGCAATATATTGGACTGCTGGTGATGGGTATATCTGGGTTCAAATACCTTTCGAGTGTACTAAAGTGTTTCTTTTCTAAATGATCTTCCACTCTCTCCACGCCAATGGGGGTACACTTCCTCTAAATAAAGCCTTCCTCGTCCCTAACATATTAGAGTATTTAATATATATATATAAGCGTGTAACCCAGGCAGACAGAAAGTCATGTTGAAAAACAAACAATTAATTATTTTTTTAAATGGTTGCATGGCTAGTGTACCTACCGATCTTAATCGCTGTAAAAAGAAACCAGTTTAACGGTTTTATAATTGGTTAAAAGAGGTAAAGTAACAATGTCAATATTAGTAGAAATCAGACATTGCTTGTATTGATTTTTAAAATAATTAAAACATTAAATATATAAATCATATTTTATAAATTGTATTAATTTATTTGTTAAATCTAATTATGAGAATTAGGGCTCATAAAACCTTTAAATACCCAATAGTACATACTATTTATACAATTCCTTTATTGATTTATTCAATAAAAACTCTGTCAGATCTGGTTTTATTCCTTAGCTTACTGTATGTTTTATTAAATATTAACTAAGAATTATCAAAAGTTGTTCAGGTATGTTTTTAATTTGTAATAGTCCAAACGCTACTTTAAGTCACTTATTAATATAATTTTATTAATTTATCACCGTTTATTACTACCTGTTTGGGTTATACGGTACAAATTTTAAGGTAAAGATGGTTGCTCAAATACTTACAGTTATTAATCTAATGACATGTTTATACCTTTAATATACCTGCAATGTTGACAAAAAAATCTGTTTGTATTCCTCAAAAAGTTGATCGAAATGTCAATTTTTAATAAAACACAGATATAACATTATTTATTTGTATCGGTAAAATTACATTATCTCTCAGTGACGTTTTTTGTTTAAGTCTTCGCTTGAATGAACAGTATTTGAACTAAAAGACTGACCATCCTTCATATCAAGTGAATAACTGAGGGTCATGTTGACACCTTACTTGAACAGCTACTCGAAATTTGTCGTAACGATCATTAATCATTTCGTAAAAGCACGCATAGAAGAAGGAGAGGCCAAGAGTGGACTTTCAATCGACAAGAATTGGTCAATGGAGTGGACAGGAAAACGTGTTTTTTTTTAACAAAAGGGATTCTACCAAAGAAAGCGATGTTTTATGGATTGATACAGGAAAATATAAATAAAATTCTTACACATTTTCAAGTTGTGTTAGCGAGAAAAATAATTACCAAACCCATTTCTATATATATATATAATAAATAATACATTGTTGCACCAAATATAAGTGAATACATTTATCTACAATTTAAATGAGACTCATTTGAAATTTATTTTACATTAAGAATAATATATATTGCTAGTATTTCTATAAGCTAAAATTATTTTAGCTAATTTATGCCTTTACCTAAGTTTAATTTGAAATACTTGTACAATATTTTATTTGGGTGTATTTGTAATAAGTGAATTATTTTTAATTCACATTTTAAAGAGCAAAATAAATGTGTAAAGAATTTTAATATCAAAATTATATAATATAATCTAGTGATTGTTATTTATATATTAGAATAGATTATCTAACAATATATTAAACCACAAAAATGGTCTCCACATAATTTGCTCTATGGGAGGGTGTCATAAGCTGCCACAACTTATTTGTATTGAATTATTTTTATTTTAAAATAAATTATTGATAGTTAATAAATCTTTACAAATTCAATACTAAAATGCAGTTTTTATTTTATCATTAATATGTTTTCAGTCGTTTAGGGTAAAACTTAATATACGCTAAGTGACAAATTTAATGGCTTCAACATAGTATACTAACACCATCAACACAATAAAATACGCAGATAATCTGGCATTGCTGGTCAAAAATAAAGAAGAGTTTCAGGAAATGATGGACCTTATGGTGGGGATGGGGACAACATCTGGCATGGAGCTCAACGTTTGGAAGTCAAAATTTATGTTGATTTCAAATAATAAAGAACGGCTGGAAATTAAAATTGGAAACCAGAAGTTGGGAAACATAGAAAAGTTCAAGTACCTTGGAAGTCTGCTGACAAAGGATACATACTGCACCAAGGGAGTTAGGTCGAGGACCACCATGACCAAGGAAACTTTCAACAGGAAGAAGTAACTGCTTACCAGCAAGTTTACATTGGAACTGACGAAGAAATTGATAAAATGCTACATTTGGAGCATCGCGCTGAATGGAGCAGAAACTTGGATTTATAGGAAGATGGAAAAGAAACACTTTGAGAGTTTTGAAATGCAGTACTGTAGAAGACTTGAGGAGATCAGGCAGGCAGACCTAGTGACAAATTAAGAAGTCCTGAGAAGAGTGGGTGAGAAAAGAACCATTTTGGATGTGATTCTTTGGTACAAAACAAACTGGATAAGACGCATCCTTAGGAGAAACTGTATTCTGCACGACATCATAGAAGGAAAGGCTTAGAGAAAGAAGATCTTAGGAAGAAGGAGGATTCAAATATTGGATGACTTGAAGGGTAGAAGAAAATTTTGGGAGCTGAAGGAGGAGGCAGTAGACAGGGTGAATTGAAGATCTAAGTTCATTGGAAAAAGGAATGGACTTGTCGTAAGACAGAACACCTATTATTAATTAGTGTATACAAACTTAAGATCATTTAATGATTTATATTGAGTTTTAGGCCTACGTATTAACAATCACACAATAAAAATATACTTTATATTAATAGATGTTACTATTTATAATGAATATTGGTTTTAATACCTACATATAATTATGTAAATGTGGTTTTATTATGATAATTTTATATATGAGAGGAAAGTTGATTAGCTGCTTAGTCTTAATCTGAATATGTTTTTTTTAATTTTCACATCAAGACTATATTCATATCTTGAACTAAATTCATCTAATTTTATGCATGTATTTATTAAATAAGAACCCAAACTTGTTTTGGTTATGAAGTGAAAAAGAGGGGGAACCAAAGTACTAAAAAACTACTCGATCCATTCCTAAGTATAATATTATATTAATAAAGCTATTATAACACTTCTTCTCATATTGTTACATTTTATACTAAGCTATTATATTTACTATGTTTATTTATTTACATAAAAGGGCAATGGTAAATATATATATATATATATATTTATGTATTTACGCTGGGTCGTTTTAACCTTCTGGGCTATTTTCATTTAATCACGCTTACTTTATAGGAATAAGGAGCTTATAGTTTAGATGAAAACCCGATTTTTCGTAGAGATATAGAATGAAAAATCATTCAGAAAATTCTCTGTTTATTTTAATTTATATATTTGAGGTATTTAACGTGCACATTTAGAACCGACTGATTATATCTGTACACTAAAACTTTTATGTGAGCTAGTAAAAAGGCCCTACACGTTTTTCCATCAGCCAGGGTTCTTTTACATACCATAATATACATAGGGCCGACAGCATTACTTCTCCTCAGAAAGAAGTTGTGCTAAATATTTGTATCACTCAAGAAAATCCGTCGACCCGAGCTGGGTTTGAACCCATGAACATCAAGTCATGAGGCAAGAACTTTAACCCAAAGCCACCAATGTTGACCAGGAAATATAAATACCCTTAGTACACCCAGGTGAGATTTGAACCCTTAACAAATCATCAATCACAAACCAAACTATCAGAGCTTTGACGTTTATTCCACGTTGGGCTATCGATGCAGGGTGACAATGGTATAAACATTTACCGGATTGTAAAGCGAAATAGTAAGAGGCCATATTTCTTTCCGCGATAAGTGACCTCACGATGGTATCTCACAGGAGGCAACGTATATATTTATGTTTATGTTCATACATCTTGCCGTTTCGGCTGCGACGTTTCGGAACAACTTTGGTGTGTGTGGTGGTGGCGGAAATGAAATCTCTACCGGATTGTATCAATATCCCCGGAACTCATCTCCAAGGATCAAGTTTGATGCATTGTTTCCGACAGGATGAGTGTGTTCACTTCGAGGGAGTCTCATAACAAGACACAGAATCTGAGTCGGTATCATTTCGACACGTGTGTGGAAATTGGAGAACTTTGGACTGACACTTAGTGACGTCTTGTTGCTGAAGTTGTGAACACTACCCTTACAAAGACTGACAAAGATTTGGTAAGGGTTTTCTACCCTTGTTTGTTGGTTTGGGTTGTGTTTAAATTGTCTTAGCTCAAGCAAAATACTAAGAGACAATTTGATTGAGGACTAGAATAAAATAAAATAATAATAATAATTATTATTAGGTAAACATATTTACGTAAAAATGTTGTGCTTGATTTGACGCCCAATTAGCTAATTTACATTTTATT
The DNA here is from genome assembly GCA_902151455.1 of Timema bartmani. Lineage (NCBI taxonomy): Eukaryota > Metazoa > Arthropoda > Insecta > Phasmatodea > Timematidae > Timema > Timema bartmani. The sequence goes on along the minus strand of CABFWB010000413.1, from coordinate 89,427 downwards.
TGTATGTGATATTTATAAATATTACATTCTATAGAATTAATTATTTTCAGTCAAATGTAGATAATTCAATAAGACCCTGATCATTAAATTACACTTCCTTCATATTAGGAGGCATTGTACAAAATGTTATATAAGTGTTATTATGTCTGCTATTACAAATATAAACTTCACATTTTTATATTATTCTTAAGACGTACAATATACTAGTGACATATACCTCTACTCATTTTCCCCTCTCACATCTTAGCCTCGCTCAACACGCTTAGATACCCGTTTAGGCTTTATGAATAAATGCTTCCAGGACGTTTCATCAAATTTTTTGGTCCACAATATGTTTGATATTTTTTCTATATAACTTAATATAGTTTACGGCCAATTATTAACCATGCTAATATTGTAAGGATGAGAAAGCTAGAATTTAGTCAAATTGTGCCTACATTTTCTTGGGTGAAGGGAAATAATTTATAAAATTATATTACTACACTAGACTGGGATTTGAATCCCAACTTTCTCATCACCAGCAGACCAGACACTTTGTTTTGGTATTCAAACCGTGAGCTTATAAAAGTTACCATAAGCTTAAACATTAGTTACAGTAAAGTGTCAATAGAAGGTTCAATAGCTAAGCATTTCAAACTATTAATATCACATGTATATATATANAAACTATAATTTATATTAATAAGGTAGGGTCTATTGATACAATATACTAGAGGTGACAGTTAAAGATCTCTTTACTTGTATTATGAATATATATATATATATATATATTCATAATACAAGTAAAGAGATCTTTAACTGTCACCTCTAGTATATTGTATCAATAGACCCTACCTTATTAATATAAATTATAGTTTCCAAAATTTACTTAAATACGAGACTCCTACTAGATACTTGTTTAAATAATATTGTAACAAAAAGGTAACTGTGTTGAAATAATTAACAATTATTATTATTTAATTCCACTCACTTCGTACACTTCACGGGTAAAAATCTATTAAAATATCTGAATAGCATTCAATGTTACTTTTAGATTACCATTTGTGTACTAAATATGTAAAATGTAATTTGTTTAGAACTATTATTGAAGAATCGATAACTTAGTTTGAAATGTGTTTATTACCTCGTTTATAGTTAAATATTCATAAACTTAGGCTATATACTCGTTCTTTTGGGCTGCTAATAGTGAACCTGTGGATATGTGAATATGTATATTATATTATATTTTATTTTGAACAGGATCCTGATGTAAATAAATTATACTATAAAAAAAGTCTAAAATATATTATCTAAAAATTATACTATATTTTTTACCATCAAAAAATCCAATTTTTTTTTATTTCAAACTTCTCATTTATAAGAGGCATTAAAAGATTATTAAAGGACATGAAAAATGAAAACAATGACATTTAAAAGAGCCCACCAATTTGATTTTTGCCAACGTATTGCGTACACCTCATGATCATATGAAGTTTGAACAGAAATTTGAATAAAGTCTTAGTTAATTTATTTTATACGATATAGGATTTATTAAGAATACATATCACTAAGCGCATAATGTATTACAATTGAGTAACTAGATAGAATTTGTAACCAACGAATATAACTCTTTTTAAAAAAAGAAAGCTATCATATTAGTCACATTTATAGACCATTTCTTGGAAACTCATTCATAACATATATCAATCAAATTTTCTCTGGTAAAAAAAAAAAGAGAATGTAGGGAGAAAGAGAAAATGAGGCTGAAGCTGGCGGGTGTAAAAAAAAATAAAAAATACAGAATGGCGACTCCAGAAGAATAAAGTATAAAAACACACAAGTAGAAAAGACCGCCCTTTCCTTAAAAAGCTAGAGAGAGAAAGAAGGCTAACACTGAGGATACCTACATGACCCGACCTTCCTTTTACCCCCTTCACATCACTATCAAGAGAAAAGGGAGAGAAGAGGGGTCGAAGGAAAGGAAACGTATTAAAGTATGTTGGAAGTTTTTGGTTCGTCTGACGGACACACAAAAGTAGTTCAAGGGAAGTAAAAAAAAAAAGGAGCAGGGAGGTTAAAGGGGGATAGTAGAGTGACTTGAGTATAGAAAACCAGTAAACATACATCTCGCCATGCTATACCATCCCCTTTTCTAACCCCCTATGTTTTACTGGTCCTTGGAGAGACGGAGGATCTCCAGAGCGAGAGTGGGCCAAGAGGGAGACTTAACCTAAGTCAATAGCTTACGTTTTTTATCTCGGCCACGTTGTCAAAAATTCTGTATTTCAAAGGAATTGATTCATAAAGATCAACTACATGCGTTTTTAAGGAGTTGACCCACTCGATAAGTGGGTATTTGTGCAAACAGATTATAGGAAGGAGATTGAAGAGGCATTTAAAGATCTATTTAATGCAAGTAATTTTTGCTACTAACAAATTTGTAAAATGTTATTTCGTCTTTTGTCTTTACATGTTGTACAAAACTTAGTCCCACTGGCTAAATTAAGAGTCATTGAGAACAAAGTACTGAGAAACATTATATTAGTCTAAGAGGGATGAAAAACAGGATAATTGATAAAGTTACCCAATGAATAACTTCATGGTTTTCATGTATCTCCAAACATATTAAGGACAATCAATAAACGTATACTGATGTAGGTTTACAATGTGGCTCGTGAGGGATGACGGGCATGTACACAGAATTTTAGTTGGGAAACCTGAAGATACAAATCCCCTCGGTAGGCCAAGATGCCAATGGGTGGATAATGTGAAAATGTAGTTAAAGTAGGTTAGATGTCAAGCTAGGGACTATATGGAGGGGTCTTTAAATATGATTCTGATGAACATAAACTTTTGAGCCCACTAAGTAAAAATAGTACTAACTTAAGGTTCCTACGAATAGAGATTTGGACCACCTTTTAGAATTATTATTTTTGTCAACATTAATAGGTGACCCACTCGGATGGCCGCGTGGTCTAACGCACCACTCTCGTGTTGGACTAAATTGCAGAAGACGGGGAGACCGTAGTTCGAATCTTGTGTGTATTGAGGGTGATTTTTCCTAAATGGTTTTCCACTCTCCTTTCGCACAAATGTGGGTGCATCGCTCTCAATTAAACCCTCCTAATTAGTATATAGGCGTATAACCCAAACGGGTAGTAAGACGCGGTGCTAAAAATATGTTCTTGAAAGTGTCTCTCAAAAGGGACAGTTAAGCTACAAATTATATTTTTTAGTTTTAATTTAATTTTAGCACCGCGTCTTACTACCCGTTCGGGTTTTACGCTTAAGTAGTAATTACAATAATGGATTAGGAATTGGGAAGGTTGGATTTAGAGGAAGTGAACCTGAATTTGCGTGGAGGGAGAGTGGAAAACAATTTAGGAAAAACCACCCCCAGTTCACCCGACCGAGATTCGAACCTCGATCTCCCCATCCTCAGTGGTCTGGCTCAACACGACTGGTGCGTTAGCCAACTACGCCACCGAGGCGGGTCAGACTATATTACTTGACGTATGAATACATGGGATTAGATATACATAAACTTATTCTAGATGTAATATATATATATATATATATATATATATATATCCATCCATCCGTAATAACATTTGGCTATAGTTAAAACATATATCTATCAATGAAAAATGAGGCTGAGTGTATCAAATCTGAGCTACTAGCCATGCAGACCTAGGGTTGATACTGATTAAGAACGAATATAATCCAAAAACATAAATTATTAAAATGGTTATACATTTATTGCTCAGCTAGGGATGGACTGTAGATGTGCCGCCCTCAGCTAAGTTGATATGTTTTTTGTGAGATGATATAACGTTAAGCTTAGATCACTCAAACTAAATATAAAAGTAGCACAAAATTTACTATTGAACGTTTTGATATTGAGCACATAATTTTTTCAACTTATCTTTAAAAAAAGAATATTTAGGTAATACTATAACTAGCCTAAGCTCTCAAACAAAGTTTTTCAAGAATTATTTGTCTGTGAATTATTATTGTGAAGTGTGTAAACATAACTTATTATAAATTACACGTATATGAAACTGGCTGACTCCCTTATTTTAATACTTAGAAGCTCCAAAGAATAATAAGTCTTAAGCTTTACATGACTTGGTATTATAGCTTATTACAGAATTAAAAATCCCAGGTTTGAATTCTAGCATGGATGAAATAAGATCATGGTCGGTAAAATTGAATATTTATATTCAAATTTATGAATTTGTTGATGGAGGACAAGCTGTTATTTTTTCTCCAGAGTTTAATTAATTTAAAAACCTTGTTCTGGTAAAATCAGTTGATTTGAGCTAACGTGTTTAATGCAATGTTTTAAGTAAAGAACCCAAGATCAATTCGAGGTATGGTCGAAAAAATTATCATTGGTGAAATGTTGGTTTCCCCTTTCACAACTATGAAATAACGGGCTGGATGATGTGTCTGTTCAAGTTATAAGTTGGTTTATAAGTTGTGTGATATAATAATCAGTCGGTCCAGAAATTTCACGTTTAATAAATCAAATAAATGAAAATTAATTATATTTAAATAAAGAGTCAAATGGTTCATAAAGTAAAACCCCCATGTGGTCATTAAAACCGTCATAGTTAGATAGCTACTAATATACATTAAATTGACCCTTTTTTTATGGGATCCATTATTAACTATTTGCCCAGGTTATCTACAAATGTACACTTATTTGGCACCATTTATAAAATAGACCAGCATTTGAATGAAGAATGAGTAGGAAAACATTTCATAAAAATCAACTCAGTACACGCACTCTAATTTTAATACCACCCTTTCCCCTTTTCCTTCAAAGGCAAACACGAAACTGACGGATTTGTTTGCGTATCCATTGTTGTTGGTTTTAAATTTTTTTATATAAATATTGTTTACAAATCTCCAATTTTTATTTCTGGTTTTAATTGTAATCACAAATCCAATGAATGACTTTAAAGTCCAATATTTAAGGGTATGTTTACGTCAAAGAGAAAAATGACGTCACGAACATGTCACCATTTAGTCCGCGAATGCTCGCATGAAGCGTGGATTGGTAATGATGACGTCAAACACTGAATGTCATATGCTCCAGTAAATAGCTTAGTCGTTATGTTTGTAGCCATCTTTGGGTGACCACATTTGGTGATTTCTCAGACGTAAACAAGGATGAAGAGAAAACAAGTCTATCATTGTTGGCAAGAATTAGGTTTTTTACTTTGTCTTCTTGACCTTTATTCTCCGAACTGCCTAGACCAGTGGTTTTAAATCTGGGGTGCGCGTAGCCATGGGGCTATGAGAGGACTTTTAAAGGGTACGTAAAATTTAAATATATAAATACTTATCATTTAATAGTTGTTATTTAAAATATTGTTTTCTATGTAAAATATGTTATTATTTTAAATGTAGATTACAGCATTTGTATAAATTTCACTAACCACCAACAACTTTGGGGCCAAAAACTTGAAGATAAAAAATAAAATCTGGGAGTACGTAAAAAAAATTGTTGATTGTTACTTTTCTAGGTGATATAATCTAAGACTGTGATTTGCAGTCTCTCACGAAGCCACGCAGCGGAGTTCAAACATGACTTCCAAATATTGACGAAAATTATATCTATTCATTTTAATTTTTTTGTAAGATAGGTACTTCAAGTACTAATCTAAAGCCATCATTATTTTAAAAATTACATATAATTCAACACTTTATTACTCGTAACATTGGGGAAGTGGCTAAATACATCAGTCTGCCAAACGGGTCGAGACCCAGCTAAGTGTACTGAAGTATTTGCTATGAAATGTGGGTACATTTTCTCTTATTTTTTATCTTAATCATCCTTACCCTATTAGCTTAAATTTTCGGACAGTCCATACGAGTGGCAAAATGCGGAGGATATGGAGCGTTGTCAAAGTTATAGGCAGGGGCCGGATTTGGACGTTATAGTTTTCTGTTGGTAGTTTTTCGTACGTAAATATAGTTAATCATTTTTAGACATTTATGTTAAATATAAACTTCGTTATTTTTAAAAGTCTTATAAATATTGTGTAAATGCTTCTATAAATAAATATATTTCTAACACTCCGTTGTGTGAGTCCCTTTAAAGATTAGAGTGGAATGTTAGTAGCTGTTAGTAGCCGCGCTAGGGGTCGTACGGTTTTATGTGTCACAATCGCAATATAATGGATTTTGGTTTCCCTATTTTGTTTCCCACTCTCCTTCAACGCGAATTTGGATACATTTTCTCTAAATTCAAACTTGTTAACTTCTAACTCCTTAGTGTTAGTATGTTACTGGCTTAAACGCGTAGTAAGGTGCAGTGCATACAAATGTTCATGTTCATGTTTATGTCAAGCTGAACGTAAGAGTTTTGTTAAAGTTTTTCTACTGAGAACCGATCTTTACTATTTGTATTGAGCCCACTCAAGCCCCCTAAAGGGTAAGCTATTAGTAATCTGCATTCATTACAAATTTTCGTTCAGAATTTGGGGTAAAATGTATTATTGTAAACTTAGTCAATTTTGGATTTAAAGTGTAATTCTACTGCTCATATTTTGACGATTATTTTATTATTAATATTCTGGCCCTGGTTAAACGGATATGGACGATATCTGTTACCGCGAAATATCAGAAAACACTGACGTAGTCCGTGTCACCACTGTTAAAGAAACATCATTAAAAATGTAAATAACCTCTTTTAGTTTTAGAAAGAAAATATTGTTACAGAATTAATAAATATTAGTAGTATATTAGGATTTTAATTACAGATCTACGTGAGAATAAATTAACTATATTCTTATGTTTTATTTACTAAATAAATTATTCCAGTTTAAATAACACAATATATATATATGTATAAACTGGCTAAATTACTCCTTAAAATTGAATGGGTAAAGGAAATTACTTCATATATCCATCCCATCTACCCTTTTCCCTATAAACACATATTTACAAAAAAATTAATCTATAACGTAGGCTTTTCACGGTTTTTATTTGCATTTTATAATAGATTTTCATCCATTCGCCAAATGTATAAAAGAAAATCACCCCACAGAGAGTTTTTTCAACAAACGTATTCACTCCTCTTTGATATGTGTGTGAAGTGCACTTACAACCATTGAAAGTAAATGTTTTGTTCAACCCATTTTTATGACCGTCGCGTTTTGGAAATATATTTACAGCAAATTGCTGCAGTTATAAAGTGTTATTCAGTGCATTAGCTTTATTTTGTGTTTGGCGAGAGGATAAATTCGTCCAAAGTATTTCAATGGTAAAATAATATTATAAATCCCATACGTAAAGGATATATGTACAGACACATACACGTACACTAAGCTATTCGTTGTTTTGGAAACTATCAAGGCAATTTTTTTTCTACTTTAATACCAGTGCTTTTAAACTAGAAAAATTACTTTTCTCATGTTAAACATAGGATTTTACTTACGAATTTACTGCTATTTTTTTGTGAAATATACATGTATTTTAGTACGTGGGCTTAAATACACTTTCCAAAATAAAATATTAGAATATTGTAATTTAATTAAGGAATAAAAGCAATATTGCACACGGAACTATAGTAGGATTCTGTTAGGAAGAACAGTATCTGATGGCTTAGAAAAAGTTACTAATAAAATTTCAATATATTCATACGTCAGGTCAAACGATGTATAACCTTCACATTTTATAATGTAATTTTTGGATGTAGAAAAAGCTTTTGATTTTGTGGATAGAAAGAAAGTATAAAAAGCCATGGAGGAGGCTGGAGTATAAATACGAGTGCCTAAGTGAGTAAAGAATGTGTCTGATAATATTGTTAGTTGTTTACAGATGGAGAGAGTGTGGACAAAGTAGTTCCATTTAAAAAATAGAGCCAAGCAGGAAAGTTCCTTCTCACTATTACTATTTGTATTGGTGATGGAAATGATAATGAATAGATTGGCAAGAAACTGGATGAGGAGAAAATGAATGTAATGATGTTCGCAGATATCTTGAGGGCATGGGGAAAAAAGAAAGAGGAAGAGGAAGTAAAGGAACAGCTTCAGGAATGGATTGAGGAGGTGAAAAGTGTGGAATGAGATTTAGTATCGTAAAAAGTGAGGCTATAGTGATGACAAGGCAGAGAACAAGGCCAAGGAAGGTGATTGAACTGAATGGAGTAGATTTGAAAGAAGCAAAGAAGGTGAAGTATTTGGGAAGTGTGATTGAGACAAAAGGGGGCATAAGAAATGATATAATGAAATGAGGGCAGCAGGGAAAGAGGTATTCTACAGGTGTGCAGGAGACCTACTATGGAAAAGAGAAGTGCCCCTAAAGTGTAGGAAGTGCTGTATAGAGCATACTTCATACCATAGTAAGGTATGCAGCAGAAATTTGGACTTTGAATAAAAGAGAAACAAGGAAAGTGGAGGTCATGGGAATGAAGATTTTGAAGATAATACTAGCTGTCACCAGAAGAGATAGGATTAGGAATGAATATGTATGGTCTAGAGTTGGGGAAATGAGATATGAGATAGTAGAGTAAGCTAGGATGAGAGGTTATGGACACGTTATGAAGATGGAAAGGGAGAGGATTCCCAGAAGATTAATGGATATGATGTATGTAGGGAAGAGACCACAAGGAAGACCAAGGAAAAGATGGGAGTAACTGAAAGCAGCAAGTGTGCAAGTGAGAGGAGCAGAGGGGAAGACAATGCAGGAGGAAGAGTGGGTGAAAGGACAGAGGGAGCTGGGTGCATTTTGATAAACAGACCCGACCACAGGTTAGAAATGATTCAGGATGATGTTAATGATTGATAGATAATATTAACACCTATAAAATAATATTAATAGTTCAGTAAAGTGTTGACAATGTTGATCACAAACATATTTTGATGTATTTCCTGTACTTTGTTTAAAAAAAAACACTGTGTCTTGGTATTTTGAAATGTTCTTCCTACCAATATCAGGGTATACGTTAAATGAGACTTTAATTTATCTTTGAAATAATTAAGTAAATGTGAAGAACGTAGAATTTAGAGTAGACTTTTTCGCATTTGCTCTGAGGAAGAGTGGGAAACCATTTAGGAAAAAGGACCCTAGAAACACCTGATCTAATTAAAACCTCAATATCCCCATCATAGGCAGTCCAGTCTAATGCGAGAGTGACTCCTTAAATAACCTTGTAACCGGTCATCAGAAGTGTCGAATTGTAAAATAAACTATTTTCTGATGGCGTGAACAGGTTGTAGCTTGATAATTCCTTTACAACAGTGAATGAATTCCACTTTCTGAATAAGTACTTGACCCAGAATTCCCATACAATATCGCCTCCACTCCTTTTCCCCAACAATTTGTCATCTCTGCCTTCAGACAAAAGGATTATCAAATCCCACGTTAAATTCTTTTACATTCTCGATCCGAACAATTTTCATCATTCTCGTCTGAGGCAGTTGAAATTGAGTAAATTTAATGAAGATAGTTTGAATAAATTTAATAAAACAATGTGTGTTGTTTTAGATGTTCGAGTTAGCAAACTAATTTATAAATTTGTACATGGTGTTGCGAATGAGAAGTAGACCTTGCTACACCTGTGACTAAGCTGACCAATTTACAGCCCACCTCTACCTTAGACCATTAGATTGAAGAAGCGAGTGAGACTTTATAGAATTTAATGAAACGTTTCTGCCTTTAGATTTATATATTATATTGACATAAGAGGCAAAACACACTCACTCACTCACTCACTCACTCACTCACTCACTCACTCACTCACTCACTCACTCACTCATCACCGTATCTCTCCAGCCGCTAGACCTAAAATCTTAAAATTTATCCTTAAGGTTTCTTTTAGGACGTAGACAAGAGGCAAGACGGAGTTTTGCGAAATTTGATCTACAAAGAGTTTAAAGGGGATTGAAAATGTCAAAGCTCACTTATTTTTAACAAATAAACATAAAGACTTTAAATTTAAAATGAAGGTTCACTTCCAGAATTTCATTGTAAGGTTTTTGAGAATTTTTCAAATTTCATTCTCTAATAGGTATGGATGGGCAGAAGGATGTGCGACTCATTGACTTATTCATCGCCTTATTTCCCCAGTCCCTAGGTTTGTGAAATAGAGATGTTGCTTGGCAGGCAGGTAGGTAGCAGGATTTCCTCATGTAATCAGAAAAATCTTAAATTGAAAATTTTTAAAATGGTGCTCTAGGAAATAGGGGGCATATGATTTGAAGAATAAAACTATTTAATTGAGTTAAAAAAACTTATATTTAGCAGACACGTGAAGGATAACTCAAAATAAATAAAAGGGCTGGAAATGTTTAATTTTTAATTAGGACTTTGGGAAAAGAGGGGGTCAGGAGGATGCCTTAATAGAAAAACCTTTATTATTAATTTGCAGTATAAAATGTAATTTTGTAAGCAAGTAAAAGGGCAACTAACTCCAAATGATCGAATTCTTCTTATAATCCGAAATTTCTAAATAGGAGCTGTTTAAATGGAAAGGAGAAGTGTGTTTAAAATTGCCAAAACTAATAGAAACAAACTTAAAATTGGTAAGAGGCTTAAGAAACCATCAAAATAACCATGAAGGTCATAAGATTTAAAATTAGAAAAATATTGGGGTGGAGGAATAATAGTTAAACAAAACGTTTTAGGTGAGGCAAAAAAAAAAATCCATGCATATAGAGAAAGTACTTCAAAAAAAAATACCTTTTAAATATTATTTTTTAGATATAGGGCTAAATAAATAAGGTTCCTCATAATTCTAAAACTGAACTAAAAAAAAAAATAAAAAAATAAATTACTACTCAATGTGCTATAAAAATGAAATATGTCAGGTAGATATAAGAACCATCCATATTATGGTCCCATCCTTAAACTTCACAATGAAGAAACACTTAATGAGAGGAAGGGGGGTTCCCTTAAAATTCCTAAAACTTATATATAAATTACACTTTTAAGTGGGATATAAAGTAGAATATGGACAGGTAAGTCAAAAGTCAATATTAGAGAGCTAAACTACGTTTGAACAAATCTATTTTCCAATTTTAGGCTCTGGAAATAAAACGGCTTGTATTTGATACATAATGATATTGAAAACTATATTTCTGTGTGGTTAATTTCGCCCCTTTTAACCTTTATACGCAGTTTATTTTTATTAAATTTACTTTTTGCGATATTTTACCAATTTTTCCCTAATACCTTACAATCTGTTTTTTTAAACTTTTTTCACTTTTACTCCCCCTTTTTTAAAATTAATTTAATTAGATTACATTTTACCTTTTTGGCTTGTTTTGGATCTTTTTACCCTAAAATATTTCTCCAGGGCAAACATGCGTACCTAAAATTAAATGTGACTAAATGAAAAAATGATAGAAATAAATCTAGTAATGTTTTAATATAATTATAAAAAGGTGAAAAAAAGGGTGAACAGTTTAAAACGAATTAAAAGGGTAAAATGGGCAAAAAATACTTTAAGGTAAAGAGGAATATAGTGACAAAATTATTATTTTTATTAGCACCGCGTCTTACTAGCCGTTCGGGTCACACGCACTTACGCTTATGTGTAGTGGTAGGGTGATTGTGAGATGAAATGAAGGACCTACAGTTTAACGTGGGATCCGAACCACGGTGGAGGCCTGGTATTCCACAAATTCACAAGCTGTGATTAATACGCGTCTTTCCAGAGGTGAAGGAAGGGTTTGGCAATCAGATAAATCTATTCCGGGACCTAAGATTGAACCCCGGATCCCCAGCACTGAGGTCCAACACTTTACTCCTTGACCACCAGGTCAATAGTGAAAAAAGGAGAAAAATGGATAAAAAGTGTTAAAATTATTAAATGGCAAAAACTATAACAAGAGGATAATCTGTCTAAATAGCAAAAGGGTAAATATCGCAAACGAGGTAAAAGGGATAAAAAGTGCAAAAAGTAGACTGCAAAAGGGTTACAAGTGTTGAAAGATCAAAAAGTTCAAATAGTGCAAAAATGGTAAACGGGTATTTTTATGGTGGTAAAATAAATAAAAATGTGCTCATATTTATTTTTACTCTTTTTGTTTCTTCGGCACTTTTTAAATTAAAATAGTAAACTTTTTGCTTTCTCATATCAACAAAAAGTATTGCAACTGTGGAAAAAAAATTCAAAATAATGAGGAATCGTTACTCTTTATGTGAACCTGAACCCAATAAAGTGGTACGATTCTGTCTGTCCCCATGTCTGTCTGTCAGACCCTGATCACGTATCAGAAACGGTTGTTTGGATTTTGTTCAAACTTGATATTTATATTAAATATGACAATACATTGGGGATTTTTTTAAATTTTGACCCTGGCCTTCAATTTAAGGGTAGCTTATCAATGAATAATTCTATTGAACTCAAAATTTGTCAAAATAGTGCAAACGATTGTGATTAAAATTTATATATAAGATTTGTTTAATATCACCAATAGCACTGAATCATTAGTTTTTGAGATATTATTCTGTGAAGGGTAGCTTACTGATGGGAAATTTTTTTTAGTTTAAAATATTTAGAAAAATTCTTTATGAATTTTGTTTAAAATTTATATCTGTTTATTGTATTGTATGACAAATATTATTATTATTTTAGCACCGCGTCTTACTACCCTTTCGGGTTACACGCACTTGCGCTAATGTGTAATGGTAATGATTGTGAGATGAAATGAAGGACTTACAGTTTAATGTGGGATCCGAACCACGGAGCGGCTAAGGCTAGGGAGTCCAGATTCGGGTGGGTGGTACCCGGGGGGACCTTAGGCCTGGCCGACCACCCCTCACCACCACCCTTCACGTTGGGGGCCTGGCATTCCACACATTCACAAGATGTAATTAATACACGTCTTGTCAGAGGTGAAGGCAGGGTTTGGTAATCAGATAAATCCGTGCCGGGACTGAGGATTGAACCCCGGAACCCAGCACAGAAGTCCAATACCCTACCCCTAGACCGCCAGGTCAACTAGTATGACAAATAACACAGTATAATGGTTTTGGAATAAAAAATAATTTATGACGGATAGGATGGATTTTTCAAACTTAAAATAATCTACTAATTGTTTTAACGGTTTAGTTCCAAACAAGAAACTTGGATGTGTTTGTCATGAAAAACCACTGGATACTTGTTTTGGGGTTGAAAACTCATTTATGGGTAGATTAATAAAGATTTATTTTCTAAAAAATTGAAATAATTTACAAACTGCTTCAGTGATTTGGTTTCAAACTAGTGTCTTGGATGTGTGTATTACAAATACAAATTACGCATCAGACCGGAGCCCTTAAAGCCATTTTGCCGAAATATTGAGAGTAGCCATTCTGTTTGGAATATTGATTAATGTTTATAAATGAAATTTAATCAAAATCGTTAGAGCCGATTTTGAGAAAATGGACTTTTTCTATTTTTGCCCTTCAATAAACTACCCTTAATTTTAGGGGTGGATATCAAATTCCAAAAATCCCTCGGGGAAACCCTATGAAAACCCTAGATATCTAGTTTTAGCTCAATCGGTAAACTAGTTTAGGCTCTAGTTGGAGGCACAGACAGACAGACAGACAAACGGAAATTCAAAAACCACTTTTTCGGATTTAGGGAGTCGTGAAACGTCAAGATTCATCAAAATCTCGAGTTCGATTTTTTTGACGATCACCATACTTTCTCTACCTGTAAGATAGAAGTAAAAAAAAATATTGGAAACATTTTGTGGTAAAATTCGATCTATTATAAAAGGCATACATAAATTATTTGATTCCTCTTGTAATTGAACAATATATAGGTATATTGTTTAAGGTGGGATTCAAGGGATGGAGAATAAGATCAGTATTGTTGTTTCTACATAAAAAAATCGTCTTTTGGCCAAAATTGATAAAATATGGTTCCAGTAAATATTTTAATTCAATTTTATACACATAATAATCTGAACAGTTCTTGATTTTAGTTTCTCATAACTAGAGAATATATTGCAATCCTGAAAAAATCTCTAGATTATAATAAATCTTTACGTTTTATGTGAGCCTGAACCCAAAAACCTTGGTTTTACATATCTGTATGTCTGTCCCTGGTCACAGATCATAAGCGGTATGATGAATTTTGTTCACACTTGAAATTTAGATTAAATTAAATTTAGATATTGGGAACTTTTTCTAGATTTTGAGCCTATCCCTCAAATTAAGGGTAGTTTAATGATGAGTGGTTATTTTTAAAATGGATACAAATATTTTGATTAAAATTCACAACCAAGGATTTGTTTGACATCATTATTATTTGGAAAATAATTTGACGGGTAGTAAACTGATGGAAAATTTTGGAAATTTTGGATAATATTCCCCAGAAAATATCGATTGATTTCGTTTGACATGTATATCTGTGAATGTGTACTATGACAAATAGTACTATATACTTTTTTTTGGGGTGTAAACTTATTCATGGTTAGCTAGCTAGTGACTGATTTTTAATAAATTTGAAATATTTTAAAAATGGCACTACTGATTTGGAATCAAATGGATATCTTGGTAATGTTTAACATGAAAAATAGCAGAGTATACCTGTTTTTGAGGTAAATCTCATAGTATATGGATAGTTTACAGATGAATGATTTTTTATGCTAGAAATATTATACAAATAGCTCTAACAATTTGGCTCTAAATGGGTATCTTGGTAGAGCGTGACATAGCAAATGAAAACGTATTTACGGTTAGATTACTAATTATTGATTTTTCCAAAACTTGAACTATTTAAAAATGACCCTATCGATTTTGTTCCGAATTGGTATCTTGAGAGTGTTTGACTTGATAAATAGCACTGTATACTGGTTTTGGAGTTAAACATTTTTTCGAGGAATGGTTTACTGATGATTTTTTTTTCTAATTTGGAACTATAAAAGCACTCTAACGATTTTGTTTAAAATTAATATTTAGGGCTCTTAAAAGTTCGTTTAGACAATATAACTAGGGAGGTTTTGCATGAAAAATACAAATTAATATTGGTTTCTGGGACTACATTCGTTTAAGTCTAGCTTACTGAGAGCATGTGTAATATGTTTGAAAATTAAAAATAAATTTCTCCAGCGATTTATTTCAAAATAGCTATTAGTTCAAATTTTACATAACACATACTTATATATATTGGTTTTCTAAAAAAAAATTCTATTGTAAATTAGATTATGTTGATTTTTTGAAATTTGGAATATTTTTGAGCATATTTATAATGATTTGGTTCAAAATAGGTACCAGGAAAATATTTTACATAGACATGAAAAATTTTAGTTTTATTATTCTCAAAAGAAATTAATTTAATGGTTGCTTACTTAGGAAAAATTAGAGAGAATATTATATTTTTCCAAATTTAGCTTAAATATTGATTTAAATAAATGGTACGGAACTCTGCACGGACTTTCTCGCTCTAGTGTTTAAAATTGGATATATTTACTCAAAATTTATAATATAATAATACAACAGCGAATCAAGAAACAATTGCGCTATACATACGTAAAATGTTTGGACTTAAGGTTTTAAATTTTATAATTATATTTTCAAAAAAAATCACGTCTTCATTTGTATGCTTGGACCAATATAAAATATAGATATTGGGACCCCAAGAGTCAAAATTTTACTAGGGGATGCACATCTTTTGGTCATAGCATTGCTTTTAAATTTCTCTTTTATAAATTTAATCAATAAAATAGGTAGAAACAATGTTAAAGTCACTATTAGATTTATTGTCACGTAACATTATCTCAATAACCGTATATATTTTTAAAATTATTATTGGTAATATTATTTAATTATTAGTATACGATAATTATTATAAATTCTTAAGACAATCACATTAATTATTAAAAAGGTTAAAATAGGCATTAATGAAACTACTGATGTTTGAAATGGGCGCCTCTCCCCTTATTGCACAAATATTGTTTAGGTTTAAACTTATTTTATCATTTTTATTTTCACTATTTCAATGATTAATAATAGATAAACATTTTAAAAATAATTTATTTTTAAATAACGTGATTTAAACAAAATCTTTGAATAGTATCAATCACATAGCGTGTTAGTATGGCTTAGCGGTAACATTTCGATTTAGAATGAGAAATTACTAGCTATATTATAGAGTAGATTTAAAGTTAGATTGTTCGAAATCTGAATAGTTAAAACTATTTTGTCTAATTGATTGAATAGATAAAATCAATTTATTTTATAGTTATTATATTGCTTAGACTTATTTCCGTTTTAATAATAACTATTTGTTGATGTTCCTATTATTTGGTTTTAATACATTTCAATTCTAATCGCAAATTTAGAGTTACACCCTTAATTAGAGGATTATTCTCAAGTTTAGTTTTGCACTGAAAAATTAAGTAAATATTTACTCTCAAAATTTGAAGTATTTTTATGTCAGAATTTCTTGAGTTGCCACCCCAGACCCCTCCCTGACCCAATCGTGATGGGAGCACCCACGTCCCTCTCTCCCTCACGAAAATCCTGGATTCGCCCCTTTTATATACAAATATTCACCCTAAGAGGTTAAGGGAAAAACATCAACTTCTTGAAAGAATTACTTATTTGCCTACTCTATGGCATTAGCAAATTATTTGTCTTAAACTTAAGGCTTATCTATTCACAGCTAAAGCTCACAAAATTGTATTAATATATTTGACAATAACTCAGA
The DNA here is from genome assembly GCA_902151455.1 of Timema bartmani. Classification (NCBI taxonomy): domain Eukaryota; kingdom Metazoa; phylum Arthropoda; class Insecta; order Phasmatodea; family Timematidae; genus Timema; species Timema bartmani. The sequence continues at coordinate 72,785 of CABFWB010000413.1, read as the reverse complement.
AACTTTTGGTTTTATAAAAATATATTTCAAATAAAAGTTTTTTATTATAAATAGATCTACATATTTTCAATGATTAGTAATTCATATATCAAATATTTTCGGAGATATGATAAAAAATGAGAATTTACGAATCAGACCGGAACACTTAGTCATTTGGTCGAAATATTTAGAGTAGTCATTTTGTTTGGATTATTTATAAATGTTTTGAAATGAAATTTAATCAATATTATGGAGCCAATTTTGAGAAAATAGATTTTTTCTCTTTTTACCCTTCAATAAACTTCCCTTAAATTTAGGGTTAGATATCCAATTCCAAAAACCCATAGGTGAAACCCTATGAAAACCCTAATATGAGGTACAGATAGACAGAGAGACAGAAATTAAAAAAACCCTTTTTTTGATTAATTCATTGACATTCATCAAAATCTCGAGTTCGAGTTCGATTTTTTTTATGATCACAATATTTTCTCTACCTGTAAGATAGAGCTAAAGTAAAAATAGGTATCCGTGAATAGTTTTTCATGATTAGTGAGAAAACATTTGTATTTTATAAAATTAGAAATAATTTAACGGTGATTTGAAAATAACTTGATTATTGAACATTTGATATTGATTAAAAATATATGAACAATTTGTTTGAATTTATTAAACAATAGTTTTTATTGTTTTATTAATTTATTGAGATGTTTTGGTTTTTATGAGTGAAACTAGCTCAAACTAATTTACTGAGAATCTACTTTTAAACATTCTCCTCGAAGCTATAATATACAATATGAGAAAGTTAATTTATTTGTATTACATCAGTCATTTTGTCTTGGACACGTGGAATTCAAACACGACATTTTCTTCTCATTAAAAAAGTTCCTCTTCAAGGGACACTGTGCTCATGACAAATTCAATATTCAACGTTTATTAAAAAATTATAAAATCTCAATTAATGTATCCAATGCAGCAATATTGAATAATTTTGGCAACAAATTTATTTAGTTATAGAAACTCACAAAAATTTTTATCTTGCATCCATCTTCATGTCACAAAAACTCATAAAATGAGCAGTGCGTATTTAACGATTAAGTATAAATGTTACATTACACTAGCACCCACTTTTAACACTCCACCGCCTCTACCACGTTCATAATTACATAACAACCTGTCACATCAACTATGACTCCTCAGTTCTGTCAGCGTTTATTAATTGAGGGGCACCTATGTGGTCATGGTGCTTGGAGCACCAAGTTCACAATATATTCATACCAATCATAAAAACTAAAACTTACAAATAAAAAACACCATAAAAGCTATTAATTTATAAACTTTAAACCAAATTGTTCATAGATTTTTTACAAATTTCAAATTTTTTAAATCAAGTTATTCTCAAACCACTGTAGGATTATTTGTAATTTAAAAAAATATAAACGTTTTATTACTTATTATGAAAAACTATTCCCGGATATATCTATTTTTTAAATCCATATTTAAGTTCAATTTTGAAAAATGTCATATTTTCTATAATTTGTCGTAAGTAAACAACCATTAAATTAATTAGATTGAGAAAAATAAATTTACCTTTTTCATTATTATGTAAGATAAATATGTTAACAAATATTCCAAATATAAGAAAAACAATATTATCTGCTAATTTACTATAGATTATTTTAGAAAAACCACTCTATCTAAATATGTATTATGTAAAAAACTTAACTGGTAGTTATTATGTTAGATTTCAAATATCGGCTGGTAGAGCTGTAGGTTCCCCCCCTCCCCCCCCCCCACCACCACGTTCAGTTTATCACTCTAGCATTCCCATACTTTATTTGTGCTAATGCAGCTGCACTTCCTTCTAAAAATACCATTCCCTAGCTTAAATCGGTTGTTACATGGTCTAATGTGATTTTCTCGTGTTAGAAAAGATTGTCGGTGATAAGGTTCAAGGTGTCCAACGTAAAAGTATCCTACATCGATGGGCTGGAAAGGAGCATGGAAAATAGAGTCTGTTAAGGTTTCCGCGTGCGTGCTTCTGTTAACTGCGAATCTTGACTGCACCAACACTCTTTAGGTGATAACAACTGTCCTTAAATATTACGGGTAACATCTTGCAGTCCTTTCCTTCATAGCGGGTAGGCTTGGATCTGGGCTACTTTTATGTGCCACACCCTATATATTAGATTTAAGATCCTAGTCGGGTGAACTTAGGAGGTATTTTCCTAAATAGTTTAGCATTAATTCAAACCGCAGATTCCAGTATAGTTCATATACAATCCTACCTTCCTCATCCCATTCCACTAACGTAATTAAATGTATTCGTTAAGCCCGAATATGTACTCAGATGCTGTGTGAAAAATACAACACTCCTCAATTCTTGCCCGTAGATGTTCAAAGCAGGTGTGAGCCTCGCAATAGTATTTAGTGCCAGTGACGAAGATATTGGGGTTTTAATCCTGGTCGGATGATCCGAGGGTGTTTTTTTAAAATGGTTTTAGACTCTGCCTTCATGTAAATGCCAGTAAACTTACTCTTGATTCCTTTTCCTAATTCCTATAACTCTAGAGTAATTAGTATATAGAAGTACAACCCGAATGGTTAAAGAGATGAGGCGACAAAAAGAAAAACAGACATAATGTTAAAAAGAAAAAGAAAAACACTGAGAAAAAAAATTCAATGAATGCCTCCAAATATTTACTAAAGTTATGATCTCTTTTTTGGGGGACCTGTATCTGAGCCGTTCTTACCCCCAGCAGATGTGCAGCTGTAGTAATGGCTCTCTCGCTTGGACGCTGTCAGGTTACCGGGGTACTAGCGAAATATTTATATCCGAAGGGATGCTTGTGTTTCGGGGAGTAAGGGGGGGTTATTGGGATAAGGGATGGTGGTGTTTGTGGGTGGGGGGTTTATGAGGCTTCCGAGTTGGTGGGTTGCCCTGAAGAACATGAAGGGGTGCATGACTTATAGAGAAAGGTACACATCTTGTTTTCCTAATAGATTTTTATATTTAGGGATGTAAGATTAAAAGGGAGACGTTTTATTAGTATTTATTACCCATATTGATCATCACTAATATAAACTGTGTAATTTGGAACAGAATTGTGATGATAAATTTTATATAAATATTTGAGAGAAAGAGATGTTACGAATTGAATAGCAAGACATCTTCACCGGCTAACACGTGGACTAAGCCTCAAGCTCATCTGTATTAGATTTTCTGAGATGGGGAATTTTGAGGACTAAAACAACTACCTATGGGTTTTTATTTAATACCGGGTTTAATGATGGTAGGTTTTTCTGAAATGTCTCTCAGTATCCCTTTTCACAAGTTTTGGTGCCTCTACCCTAAATTATACAATACTCATCCCTCCCCCATTAATAAAATCCATAAATGTAACGGGTGGTATTATGTTGTACAATAAACACACAGTAAAAACCCCTTCACTACACTCAATAAGGTATCGGATCTTAATCACCACAGTCAGACCTAATATGGCACCCGTTACTCCGATCAATTTTCCAACAGCTTCCCTGTTATTGTTTCCATTCGGTGTTTCTATCATTACTATTTTCTCACCCACTTAAGGATGCGTTATTGAAGAGGAGATATTTTTTACAAACAAATTATACATGTGAGATCAATTGCAGTGTTAAATAAAAAATAGGGATTGGTTGCAGCGCAGCGAGTTTTAAAGATTAGATCAAATTAGAAATAACAACTTCCAAATGTTGGCGCGTTTTTCTAAGAACCAACAATCAAGTCAAGTTATTCTTATAACAAGAGGGCTAAATAATTTTAACACACATGGCCTTGAATCACTTTTTAATGAGTATAAAAATATTTTGGATTTGCCAACACAGACCCAATATCTATAAGTGTTGCGTCCATCTCTTAGATGTACACCATTTGTTAATAGCGAGAGTTTAATAAAACATCAAGTTTTATAGCTTCAATTAAGTGAAAAATGGCAACTTAAACACGGGAATTGAACCCATGATACTTGGCTTTGTGTGCCAATGCTCTTATATCAAGCCGTACTGATTTGTATATTATCTAGACTAATATCTCACAGTTTGTTGTAGTTCTGGTTTTTTTGTTGTGGTAACAGGCGAGACGAGACTAGACATGATGGTTCAGTGATGACTATTTGACGCGTAAAGCCAAGGTTCAGGTTAAAACTACGTGTAAAGTTTGTTATTTCTCAACCAAATGAATTAAACTCCATTATCAGGAATGATCCTGTGAACAACAATCCTGTATCAATTTTGATACTTATTAATTAATCCTATAGCTCATAAGCGAATAGAATATTATCTACAGATTATTCACGGTAAACCTGTCTGTATTTGACAGTTAAAATCTACTGAGAATAGCTCTCTATTCATAGGCCTCAATGATTTGTCTTGTTAATTTCTACAAAGATTGTAAAATGTATTTAGTTGGTTTAAAAATGGAACAAACCATTTTTTAAAGCGGATGAAGCGGATGGATGTAAAATAAATTTTTAGTAACTTTTATAAATGTCAGAGAAGGGCCAAATAAGAGTAATCCAACTATTGTACAATTTTAACTGTCTGTAAAATCCTTTAATCGTAGGGCTTACTATATTTATATTCTCCTTGTGATCGACTAAGAAGATTGCCACAATGTGAATTACAAATGTAGCGAGCTTTTTATTATTTTGCGTGCCACTCAATCCTCCTAAAACACTTATTTAATATATTCTAAACCAGGTAGCTAATAATGATAATCTACCTAATATATATTAAACAAATAAATCAATTTATTAATATTTATTAATTTAAATTACCTTTTACATTGTTATATTATAATAATAAAGCTAATCCGACTGAGATCTCCAGCACCGTAGGAGTCTTAAAATCACCAGTGTGCATGCATAGTTCCAATCACACTTTTGTATCTTTTGATTGCTAGTGAGGCAGTGCCCTTGGGTCATGGGGTTGGGGGGGGTGGAGGGGGAGAGGTATAATTTCTGTTACTCCATGGTTCTCGTAATATAGCCCAAAACAGTTTAATGGAGAAAGGATATCTGTTTTATTCACTTTAAAAAAAAATGTGTTTAATACACAATAGGGACTGAAGAGGAGTATAGTACTTCAAAACAAGCCCTTTTTATGCTCTAAATAAACCACTGTATCCCTGACTAACGATTATTAGTCTGGCTTGAAAGAAAAATGTCGAAATATTCTACAAGAGGATTTAAGTACTGTACACTTAGACGTATATTAATAGTAAATTTATATTTAGTTTAAGCAGGTGGCTTCAAACCTTTTTTTATGAGAGAGAAATTGAAATGGATCACAATAGTTCCGTGGATTAAAACTCTCTCCATGTCCCCCTTTTTAGGACAATCTGTTGACACATACCTCAGAAACATATTTTATGGGCTAGTAAATATCTTATGACCTGGTTCGGTGGGCACTAGGACTGAATGTCAAACTTGTCTAATTTGGTTTGATGGTGACGGGAAGTATGAAGCTAGTCCAGGTAAAATAAGGGTGCATTAATCCCAAATGTTCTCCCACTTCTAAACAAGCAAACATGAATGTATTTAATCTAAGCTATACCTTCCTCATATTAACCAGATTATCTTATTTTATTATTTTATCGTGGACGATTAGTAATGCGTGGTGGAACAATAATATTATTCTATGAGTATTTAAAGCCATTTGTTTTATAACAATTTCTTTGTATTCATCAAATTGGTTTTTCTCGTATATCTAATATTTCTCAGGAAATTCAACAACCCACACTGTTCACTAACAAGAAAGGTTTTACTATAAATTAATAAATGGTTTACGTCTCTTTCATAATATGTCAAGGATTTCTGCAAATGATTTCGATAAAGATAACAAGATTAAAAAGTATATTGCTGTAATTCTACTTCTAACATGATTATATTTCTTCTGATTAGTATATGCAAATAGAGCGGTTAACATTAAAAAAAACTATACAACTTTATATACTGAAACATAACTTTAATTTGGTTCTGCGAAATAAATTTTTGACAAGCCGTATAAAATATGGTTACCTTTACCATCTAAACGAGGATTTATTCTGTTTTGAGAGTGAATGTACTCTTGGAGTTTTGAGTCCGAACTTCACCTCTCTATCTACCGTCGTAAATGCAGTGCGCGCATAAATATCGACGTATTGCGTTATATGGCCGGTAGAATGTTGGAAAAAAGGGGGTCGTGGAGTTTGGGTTAAACTTTGACCATAAAACACCGGGCTCAGTGCCATCACATCTATGGACAAGATTACAACAGGATTATATAGCTTTTTTTTTTACAATGGCTTCGAGTTGCATATAGAAGGTCAGTTTTATAATACTGTTATAGAGAAAAAAAAAGATTTTTATCACTCTAGATGATATTTTAACAGATTTTCTTATGATGTTTTTCCAAACATTTTTTATAATGCTTTTAATATCCTGTGTTATATTTTATTTAATTAGTGAGTTTCGATATATGGGTTGTTTAAGGGATAGGTTTAAGGAAGTTTGTTAAAATTATGTACATTCACATTATCGTGAAAAGAGGATGAGAAAAGTGAATTTTAAAAACAATCCTTCAATGATGGGATTCAATCCCCCACCTTAAAGATAATATTTTAATCGCAAGTATTTATAGTTAGACCACGTGTCATATAACGTTTGTAAACTAAATATTATTAAATTATTGTGGCTAACATCACTATATTATTTTGTACGTGCCCCATGGGAAGAAAAAAGGGGTTAGGGTGGGGGCGAAGGTAAGGCCCAAATACCCTAGGAATGTAAAACTATTATATATGCTGGGCTAAATATGTATTAGGAAATATTTGACCAGCCAGATATTTAAAATAATGCATACAAATTTGAAAAAATTATATATCTTGATCTTACCAAACTCAGCTTTTTATATAAAGTTCATTGACTTTAATGTCAGTATAATTAAATTAAATACTGTACTATTATAAAGATAATTAAGTTACTATTCCTGTTTAGAGAATCAAATATATTATTTATTCTTTATATTTAGGTTATATATATATACATATATATATATATATATATATTTATATTTTTTTTTACCACGTGTTTAAAAATTATATGAGTATTTTAGGCAGAGTAGATTTTTTTCTACCGCATCCAAATATAATTAAACTGACATTTAAACTGCTCTAAATATTGTGGAAGGAAACGCTAAATAGCTTATGTATTTTTGCCATTTTTATAGCAATAACCTCTTTAAGGGAAAATAAATAAATTATTGTTTTAGTCGATGCGTTTATTTTATTATACGACACATGATAATTTAAATAGATCCTAAATATTTATCATCAGTTTAGTGAAATATGAACAGAAACATTTAGTAAAAATAGAGAAATCTAATTTCTTTAACATTTTATCTTACAACCCATTTGGGTAATAAGCTTATATACTAATTACGTTAATGGGTTAGAGATAAGGATTATAAAATTAAGAGGAAATATACCTACATTGGCTTGGAGAGAGAGAGTAGAAACCCTTTAGGGAAAATCATTCTCAGTACACCCAACCGGGATTGATCCACGATCACCCCATCATCGGCAGTCTAGTCTATTTCGAGAGTAGCGCCTTAGAATTCGCGGCCAACGAAGCGGGTAGGGAAACATTCAATTTCCATTTTGCTCATGAACAAAATTCAAGACTTGTTGAGATTACTATAATATGTAGAAAACTAAACTAAACGTATTTACTATTATGTCTATTTTTTTTTTCAAAAAGGCTTTAGGTTATAAATACTGTAAAAATACATTACTTAACACCTGTTCTCTTCAACCTCACCTATAAAGGGAGGAAATTTTTCCTGCAGAGAGAATAGACCTGGAAAGATAGAGAAAGAGAAATATTGCTTTAGGCAAAAGGCCTCAGGTTTGAGTTCCGAGTGTTCATGAGTAACTATTTTAAACATTACTTTAGATATATATGCATTCAATGAAACATTTAATTCACATTAAAATTAAATATTTTTAAAATCAAACTCTCTTTATATTTTCACTTCCCCATGTAGGCTAAAAAAAGTATTGTAATCGGCAAAAAATTGTCAACCTCGAGGTTATATATAATCGTTTTATTGTTCCCCCGAGCCAAAACATTTAGTTAGGTCTTACACTTATGTATGTCTGTACTTATTTTTGTACCTAGGGCTAGAGTCAAAACTGTTTGACGGCTTTCGTTCAAATTTAATGGTTAAATATTATGTGGACACACCTCAGGGCCTTTCTTTGGTTTTAATTCTAGCCTTTAAAAAAAGGATAGGTAGTTTACTATGAACTGTATTTTTGGCGATTAAAAACTTTTCGACGTTGACTATAAAATTATTTTTAATAGGATATCTATGGCGTGTTTGACATTAAAAAATAATATTGTATATGCCTACTGGTGATTCAAGAGAAAATGGGTTTAAAAGCTCATATTGGATTTTATGCAAAATTAATAACAAAACTGAAAACTGATTTAAGTGTGGTTTTAGGCATTTTTCTTTTGATAGAAGTAAAATTGGGATAAATTTATTAATTTTGTAATTTAAAAATAGCTATGTGTAAATTTGGTTATATTTTACTTTCTCGTGAACCTGCGGCTAGATAAATATTGTGATTGTAAAAAAAAAACTATATCAAGATTTTGATTGATTTTAATTGAGACGAAGATGAAATAGATTTTTTGTGATTCCTTCTGTCGGTATGTCTCTTACTGGGACTAGAGCCGATACAATTTTAAACAGAGGGCTAAGATCCAGGACCCGGGGTTTAGTAAGATTCCCCCAAGGAATTTTTGGAATTAAATATATAACCCTAATTTTAAGGGCTGCGTGCTTAGGGACCAAAAGAAAACTTATTTTTATCGAAATTGGCAGTGATGATTTTGATTAACATTCGTATCCATTCATTGTATAGCAATACAAACAAACTGACATTCATTTTTTCGTGAAAATTACTTAAAGGTTAACTTACATAAGCGGATATCTTAAATTTTGTTCATATCTCTGCAACTCTTTAAGATACGAAACCACTTATCAAAGAAAGTCTGCATTATGTTTAAGAATTAATAAATCTTATTCTAAATATATATTTACAAAAAACAATAGTTTCTAGGCTATTGGCAAATATATTTAAATTGAGGTCTGAGATTTTTTCTTCTATCACCACGTTTTAGTATCCCTTCGAGTTATATGCCTATGTACTAATTACACTAATCTCTTTGGGATTATTAAGGTTTAATTTATAGGAAGTGCAACCACATTTGCGTGAAGGTAAAGTGTAAATCCATTTAAAGAAAACCACATCATTGCACCCGACATTGATCGAACACCGATCTCCTCGTCTTTGGCAGTCTAGTCTAACACTAGAGTAGTGAAGTAGATCACTCGGTCACTGAAGCGGGTGTCTATGAAACTGATTGCTAAATTCTCTGCTGAACAGAGGTGCTACTATTTTCTTAAAATGTTTCTATAACAATGTATATTATTTAATTTATACTCTTTTGTGGAATGTTTCTACAACAATGTATTTAATTTCATTCCATATCATATATTAACAGTACTAATTTTTCAACTATGGTAACCGTTTATTTGGTCTAATTTCCAATGTTTTTTTAACGAAGGACCTTAGCCCTGTCGAGTGCAGGTCTAAAACCTAATTTGTGGGAGGATGGGCGGGAGGGTGAAAGGCATGGCGTGGCTTCACAACCGACCAAAGTATATTTCCAGATGGATCACGGAAACCGTAGTTGGCGTTACCTACCGGACAGTTCTTGCGGAAAAATCATACCTTTGGAAATATCAGTTTTCTCGAAAACGAGTGAAATTTTTATGTTAATATTTTCAACACCCCTTCTAATAAAATGTGTCGATGTTTATTAATTGTTATATATTTTTATTTTTTGTTATGAATCCGACAGCTTTCTATTGAATAATGTCAATTGTATCGATAAATGATCACCGTTTAAATTATACAGGAAGTGAGTTTATAAAAAGTATAACTTAGTCAACATGTTTCTATTCTTGAACAAACCGTTTCCGAAAAGAAAATAGCAAAACAATAAAAATTCTTGAAGATAACCGTTTTTTCCCATGACTCTGCATTTCCACGCCAAATGAAAAGGGCCAGTCATCTTAAGACTAAAAAATAAATTTCCCACGATGTAACGTCTATTTATTTCTATATTACCTACTTAAGCTAGATATCATCCGTGAGGTGAAACGTGTAGTTATTTATTTTTAAATATTTTTTTGTGTATTGGAAATTTAGGGAAACATTAACAGTTTTGTTCAAAATGAGTATATATGAAGTGTGTTACATTATACATATTACTGCGTGGCCGTTTTTCTAGAAAGTCAGTTTATAATAGTTTTTTGATAATTGTATTTTGACAAATATTTCACAATATATAATACTCTAATTAGTAAATATAAACCGTTTGTTTTGTAATATTTATTCTATCTTTTACGTGGGTTTTTTTGTTAAGTAGGTATCTAGTATTATTTCCCCCTCAATTTACTAAACATTTTAATGTTTGTTTTCTCTCCCAGTTCCTTTTTTTCATTCTTCACATTAGTAACACCCCATCTTTTGTTCTGCTCACCATAAATCTTTTGTCTTTGTCGTCTATATATTCAAAACTCCGTGAAGAGCGAAGAGAAGACTCGGTTCTTTTGTCATCGACTTCCGTGCTAATGCTAAATATCTCACGGTCTCACAATTACGCCTTTTTTTTCCCCCACCAAAACATTGTTTCTATAGTAAAAACCCTTATTTTTATTTTGTTATAAAGTTAATTTTTTTTATTCGTATTTAATAACAACTGTGTAAACTAGATGGCACTAAACAATTTGAAGGGTAAATTCTTTAGGGGATGCACCAACATTTACCTGGGTAGAATGTACACCCACATAGTGAATACATCTTAACTAAATATGTCAGGGGAAGGTATGTAATATAGTCCCTGCCCTCCCAAGTCAGTTATTCCAGACATGCCTAGAACTCAACTAGACCTTAAGGAGAGTCGTTGACGTGGTATTTATTTATTTTTATCTAAAAATTTTGTTCTAGAGGAACCAATAAGGATTAATATTGTGAATACGTCACAGAAAGTACCTTTAAGAAAATATATAAATAAATTACGAGGGTTAAATATTGATTAAGCGTAGCTATATTTAGCTTTGAGCTGTCGAGATGAATACGTGTCAAAAGTGAATGCAGCAGTAAACATGTTTTGACGGGTGAATACATTATAGTATATTTAGGATTTTTTTTAAACTTTCAATTAAGGTCCTAATAATTTAGTTTTTTTAGTCGCATTTTACTACGCATATGTAATATCCTCAAATAATCATATTTATGGGATAAAAATGAGGAAGGTATAATTTAGAGGAAATATACCCGCACCTTTGTTGATGGAAGGGTGGAAAAAGTTTATGAAAAAAAAAACTCAGTTCAAATGACCATGATATGAACACCTGTTCTTGATCTTCCAGTCCAACACGAGTTTGACATATTAGACCATGCGACCACCTATGTGGAAACCAGAAAACTTACTAGGTCTACTTTCAAGTATTCATTATCTACAGCTTTCACTCCTTTTTGAGCATAGGATCTTATTACCTGTTCAAATTATACGCATATGTACTAATTATGCTTATGAGTTAGATATGAGAAAGGTTAAATATAGGTAAAGTGTACCCGCATTTTCATGGAGGGTAGTTTAAAACCACCCTCAGTACACCCAGCCGAGATTCGAGCCCCGCTTTCCTTGTTATCTGCAGTCTAGTATATTGCGTATGTGACTTTTTAGACTATATGGCCACCGAATCAGGTAATTGTCATTTTAGATAGATTATATTAATATCTATAAAATACAGTAAAACTAATAATATAAGTCTGCTTAAGTGTTACCAAAGTGGAACTAAAAAGTTTTTATTTCTAAAATGATCAAATAATTAGAATTAACACGCCCCTTGGTATAGTGATCAGCTCACCTGGCTACCAAATTAGGGGTCCCGGGTCTAATCCCGGATGCTACCATGAGTACTTTTCCTGAAAGGTGAACTATTACAATGGTCACCGGGGTCTGGTTGGCTATGCTTAATTTAGGCTAAGAGTTTCTACCGGTCCCACACCTTCATATTCACTATCACCATCACCTCATCTTATAGGGACATGGAAAGAGCCTCCATGGAAATAATGTGTAGTTAATACATTTTGGCGTCCCCTGGGAAAAGTTACGTAGATATAGGCTAATCTTCGCAATAATTGGGCTGCGAGTGATGTAACCTAGACACATATACAAAAATAATAAGATTGGACAACATTTACGTGTTAAACAGTGGATATATCTGTGAAAGAGAAATAATAATAATCCCAGGACTAGTTAAAATTAAATGGTACGGAACCCCGCACGGGCTTTCTAGATATACTGTTTAAAAATGGAGATATTTACTCATAGCTTATAATATATGTGAAATTAAATAGTATATACTAGCAAACCCAAGCATAAAATGCACTATATTTATGTAAAACTTTTTTGAGTCCCGGTTTTAAATTTTTTATTTTTATTTTTAAAGAATTAATGTCCTCATTTGTATGTTTGGACCAATAAAAAAGATAAATATTGGATCCACAAGGGTCAACACTTAGTATTAAAATTTCAACTTCTGATCGACATTTTATTAGGTGTTGCACATCTTCAGATTAGCGCATTGATATTAAATTCCTCATTTATAAATTTTGACATACAGACGGAAATTCAAAAACAACTTTTTTGGATTCAGGGGGTCATGAAACGTCAAGATTTATCAAAATCAAGAGTTCGATTTTTTTTTGACGATCACAATACTTTCTCTACCTGTAAGATAGCGATAAAGTATTAAAGCACCGCTACACTCTCACTATCCCCTATAAAATCTTCTATCTATATACCAACGGTGAACCCCCTCACCTCTTCCTTTGCCGTCGCGTTGTCAACAGGGTGACTAGGCCTCCTCCACAGGCCACAATTTCCCGCTTACATCCTCTCCTACTTTCACTTCACTCTTACCCCCTTCTCTTCTCAACAACTTAAGGGCGGAAGGCATCCGTTTTTCAGAGGGAGCTTGTCTCAAGGGTAACTCAATTACTTGTACGACCTTACTCTTGTTATAATTAACCATCAAGTCTTGAACCGATCGTTAACGCCCAAGGAACACGGTTGGAATTAACGGGTGATGAGAGGTTTTTGTTGATGTCTCTTCAATCGATGGACGTGTCATATTGTTTATGAAAATGTAAATTTGTTATGTATAGCCGAATACACACAAACATTGATATTATTCTTACTTTATCAATATTAGAGTTATTGTAATCAATTAGATTGCTGCCATGATAACAATATGATTATGTTAGTCATATAAATGTACAAAACTTTTGTACAATGTTTAAATAAAATCTTTATATTTCTTAGTCACGTTTATGAATACAAAACATCTAATGAACTTTAAATATTTACGTTCAAAATATTATAACTATAAAATTAGTAACTAATTAATGTATTATTGATAATTCGGGAACTTGTTCAAAAAGGGAAAGGTTTTGTGTATGAATCCCAAGGGTGTAAAAAGAGGTGGATGATAAGGGGGTATGGAAGCATCCAAAAGGGTCCTTGCATATGTATATACATTTTTAATGGGCAATGGGTGTGGTAAGATTTTCCAAATTACCTCCCCCTCTCCACATTTAGAAAAAATAATTCTTTACTACTTCGTAAATTCAAATGAATAATTTGTAAATTACTTACTTACTTTATTGCATTAGGAAGTCGAATGTTTATTGCCGCTCTTGCAAAAGGACGCCACCTATCCCTATCTTAACCTAGCTCTATCCAGTCTACCGTCCCTATCTGGATCTATCTCTATCTATTCCACCTCATTACACCCTATCCGTATCTTGAGCTAGCTCTATCCAGTCTACCGTATCACACCCTATCCCTATCTGGAGCTAGCTCTATCCAGTCTACCGTATTACACCCTATCCCTATCTGGAGCTATCTCTATCCAGTACACCTCATTACACCCTATCCCTGTCTTAAGCTATCTCTATCCAGTCTACTGTATTACACCCTATCCCTATCTGGAGCTAGCTCTATCCAGTACACCTCACTACACCCTATCTCTAAATGGAACTAGCTTTATCCAGTACACCTCACTACACCCTATCTCTAAAGGGAGCTAGCTCTATCCAGTCCACCTCATTACACCATACCCCTATCTAGAGAGAGTTAAAACCAGTCCACCTCATTACACCATATCTCTTTCAGATCCATTCTAATGCTATCCTTCCTTCTGAGTCTATGTCTTTCCAATGGATTTTCCTGAACAAGTTTCTAGAAACTCCCATTCGCTCTGTATGTCCTACCCTCCGTAATCTATGAGACTTGATTATCCTAACAATATTTTGTTATGAGTACAGGGTATTTAGCTCATTATTATGTAGTCTACTCTACTCCCCAGTAGCTTCATCCCTTTTCTGGACCTAATATGTTCCAAAACGCCTTATTTTCGAACAGCCTAAGTTTTTTTTTTTGCCATGTAACGTAAGAGACGACGTTTCACACCTATAGAGAACAACTGGTAAAAATATTGCTTTGTATATTTTGAGTTTTACATTCCTTAGCAGGCGAGGTGCCAAAAGCTTACTAACTGAGTAATAGCATTTCTTTTCCGACTGTATTCTTTTCCTAATTTACAAACAAAAAAACTTATTGCTAGTTAAAAATTATTACTAAATCATTCTAATAGATTGCATTTATATAATCACATGATTTATTTACAGTGCCAACAGCGTCATAGGTGAATAGGTTTATAGTCCAGGGTAATTTTCAAGTATAATTTGGCGGACCAATTAATACAATCAAAGTTATATTGAGATTATCTGCATTTGGAACATTATTCCCGAGATATTATTCCAAACCTCTCTCCTTATCAATTTTCGCTGGGTTTCCAATTATTCACAATCAGTGGGTGCATATATAAATTTCACTTATTTTTATATAATATAGTTCCTTGTTCATATCCAGACAACAATAAATTACGCCGATGAGGTTTTTTAGCACCGCATCATACTATGCTTTCGACTTATAGGCATATGCACTAATTACACTTATGATTTAGGGATGATAAAGTCTAAATTAAGATAAACTATACCCGCATTTGCGAGTAGGTAGTGTGGAAAACCATTTAAGAAAAAAACGGAGTACATCCGACCGGGATTTGAGCCCCTATCTCCCCAACACATGAAGTCCAGTCTTGCGAGAGCGATTCCTAAATCTATGCGGCAACTGAAGCGCACAAATAAATTAAATCTAACAAGATACACATAAATTGGTGGTCACAGGGTCTAAGGCGTCACTCTCAAAATATAATGGTTCACCGATGGCAAATATATCTGGGTTCTTGTCCAGGTCGGGAGTAATGAAGATGGTTTTTCATAGGTGGTCTCCCTTTCTCTCATCACATAAATGCGGGTATATTATCTCTAGATTCCACCTTCATCAACTCTAGCAAATAAGTATGATCATCATATACATGCGTATAACCCAAATGGGTTGCGAGACTTTGTAAAATAAATATGTGTACAGCACACGCGTCCAAAGTTAAATAATTTTGTCGTTACCACGAGAAAAAAGCTCTATTTGGTCATAAAAATACGACTTTAATTTATGTTTGTGCCACTTCCTATTCTGGTATAGTAGTTTTAATTTTCATAACAGATTCCATTGGTTTCTTATTTATTAACTAGACTTAATATCATCCCTGAGGTAGCTGTGTGATTACTATTGGGATACAGAGTTGTCGTTTTCTTGTTTTCGTGTGAATAGTATTCTCTTGAATATAAGGCAAATTTTAAACTCTAGTTTGTTGAGGTTTCCGTTATTTCTTTCTTAGCCCATCACACCACCTTCCAACATGACTGAAAGCGAGTAGATTAGGCAGCAGTAAGCCGACTTAGATCAAACCAAGATAAAGCTTCACTCCATTATACTTGCAGAGTTATTAGAGGTGATTTTGGGTGTAGTGTAATCGAACTTAAATCATTTTAATCAACCAGCGCAATACAACAATGAAAAAAGTTCGAGTCAATGGGTATATATACCACATCAGTGAAGTTTAACCATTGCTTAACCGAATACAGTGTCAGATGTTCTCACGAATAATACCTGAGCCATTAGTTGATTAAAAATATAGTGGTTAGATTATGATTGCATGCCTTGCAAAAATATTCTATACTAATTAATCAAATTGATATTTTTATATTACATTCGACAGTTGCTAGATCTAACATCCTGTCACTTAGGTCTCCACAATTGATAGTTAATTTGTATATCACAATTGAACAATTTTTCTTTATAATTATGTAGGCATTATTGAATGAGTAGTCAAATGTATCTAATGTAAAAAAATAGAAAAGAAAGATTTAATAATTATTGTTATCACTAATAACATTTAACATTCAATTTATAAAATAAAAATGACTGTAACATTCTATTATTATAAGTCCTAAAACATATATTAATTATATAAAAGCACAGTCCCTGTCGTCAAATCATAAGCTTTGAAGGGAAAAAACTTAATTCCACCAAATACCACTAGTTCTGTCAAATCGTGAATTTAACCCAAGAAAAGATTAGTATTGACCCATATTTAAAAATTAAAATTATAATGTTGCTTTACATTTTGATCCAAACCACAATTATTTTTAACTTATTTTCTAATAAAAGATTTTCAGCTCTTAAAAAAAACTATTTTCCTTTATAGTACATTTTAACGTGTCAAAAGCAACTTTTCGAATCACTCTATAAGTTCCTACTCATTCTTTTATACATCGCCTTCAGTAAATCACATACATAATTCAGCCACGCGTCACTTTTTGTGTACTTTTCTTACCCCCTCCCCCAATATCCATCCACCCCCTAACTACCCTTTTATTTTATTTTTCTTTGCTTAAAGAACAGCCAAAAAGAAAGAGTTCTTATTCGTCTTGAGATGTCGGATATCCTTCATGTCAGAGGTGCTTCATTTCAGAACAGGAACTGCTAGCACATTACAAATCATCTCTCTGCTTGCCTCTTCTACCTTTCATTTTCCCCTTTTTCTTCCCACTAACCCTTCTATCCATCCCACGTCTACCCATTCTCTTCCCCTTCTACCATAGCTTTCCAATAATTCCTTCCTTTAGCTTTCTTGAAAACAAAACATTTATTGTTTTCTTCTTTCTTTTTTTTAGATAGAAGATGTGGGTTTTTTTTTCTATTTTTAAGTGCACGGAAAGTGTAAGAATTATGAAAAATAACAAATTTTAACGTTTAGGAGGTTGTTATCTTTTTTTATTTGTTTTTTCTTTTTTTAGCGAATAAGATTGTTTACTTCTAATAATAATCTTTATTTCTTAGATAATAAAGTGAGTATATTTAGCCTATTTATATATACAGTCCAATTTTAGAAAAAGAATACACCTATCTAATAGCTAGCATATCCAATAGCATTCGTCAAGTCACATAGTCTTAAAATCTCACTTATGATATTATATAATATCAATGCCTATAAAAAGCTTTAATAATATTGTAGGGTTTTATCATTTTGGATGGGAAAAAATTAGTATTTTCTTAACTATTTTTTTATCAAAGTTCTAAAAAAAATTTTTTTTACGTTTTGATGAGTTTATTGGTTTTTATAATAATAATAATAATAATAATACGTGCATAAATACTTCATCATACGTAGCCCAGTTTATGGAAAGACTAACCAGTACTAATGTAACTTTGCCAAGGGAACACCCAAATGTACTAATCGTACATCCTTTCTGTGAGGGCTCTTTCCATGTCCGAATAAGATGAGGTGATGTTGATAGAGAGTATGAGGGTGTGGAACCATTGGAAACTTCTTAAACCTATTAAGTGTAATCAACCAAAACTTGGTGGCTGTTGGGATAATTCGGGAAAAATACCCAAAGTACCAGCTGGGAATAAAACCCAGGACCCCCAAGGCTCGTAGCCAAATGCAATGACTACTACACCACATTACTAGGCCAGTTAGTTTAGTTGTTTATACCCTAAGATAAAACTATCACTAAGTGTTCAAATTAATAACAAAGAGCGTAATTGTGTGTTTGATATTCGTAGGCCGTTACATTTTGTTAGTTTTTGTCATTGGGTAAATTATTGAGCACATATTTAGTTTACTTAATGTAACTTTTTGATTATAATTTAACTGAGATTTATTAAGAATTAAACCATTTTAAAAGAAAATATATTCATATTCGTTAGTTACCATTTCCCTAAAAACATTAGCAATGTAAAAAGGTTGGTCAAGTTTAGTACAATCGCAATATAAACCACTTCAAACAACACTAACTAAAAATTCTTACTTCACAAGAGCTCCTAAAAAAAATACAACCATAAACTTGGATTTATAAATGAAATATCTCCAATGGACATTATGTTGCTGATATCAAATGTATGCTAAACATTTTACAAATAAAAAATAAATTATATCAAAAAGTCTTCACGTGTGCAAATGTATTCATAGTTAAAAGAAAAATTTAATAACTAGCAAAGCACAACTCCAACAAAGATCAATTACACACTTATTAACAAATATATATAAAAAAAATTACAGCTACAATTTAATTTTTATTTTATACATGAAATAACATTTAAATAAAGCTAATTTATATTAAAAAAATATGACATGTTTAGTCATTTATATCAAGAAAAATAAAATTCCTACAATATTTTTATATATAATGTGAGTTACACAAAATAATGTTAATTTTGATAGTAGATCGAAACTGGTAAACAAAATACTTTTTCTTATAAAAATTTTTATATGATAAATTACAAATAAATGAACCTATTATAAACGTAAGTCTTTAACACGACAAATCCTTAAATAATTTTTTGCTGGGATGCTTTATAAATACTTGGCAGCCCATTTTTCTAGAATATTAAGGTAAATACTTTGCATCTCTTGATTTCAAATGAATCCAGCTAGTATATTTAGGATATTATATTGCCTTATTTCTTTAAAAATGTGTACTTTACATAAACTTTAGTTTATTTAAAATAAATATTAATTTTATAGAATAAAGTTAAGCATAAAATTAATCTTATTATAAAATATTTATTTTTCATACTTTATGTCTAAGCTTATGTATGTAGCTTAAAATAGAAATTATAACATATCTAACTTTTTTAACTATAAATAATGAAATGTGAATATCCGTTATAAAAATATAAAATTAATTCCTTGTTGTGTACTTTATGCTGATACATAACACAGCTAGGCCTACTTTAGTTAATTTTTATAAAGACAAGCCACCAAGTAATTAAATTATATCGTACTTATAGCTGCACACTGAAACTAAAGAGTAGTCAGAGCCAATATATCATAGTTATACTATGATTTAAAAGTCTACGCATGTTTTATCGTTACTAAATAAATTATTGAGATCTCTCCTTATAGAAGACTTCATTTTATAGTGTATTACTATTCCTGGGTGTCAGTAATTAGTATGTATAAATTTATTGATTTTTAAATGGATACAAATTGTTACACTTGATTAAATATTGAAAGAATATTGTTAGATTTGGGTGACTCCCTCTCCCCAATGGTTTTGGATATACATCTGGGGGTTTTGAGTTGGGTGGGGGTGAGAGTGTTAGAAGTCCAGCGCCTGTGAGTAAGTAACCCCCACCTGAAAAGCGACTCCCTGGCCCCAGTGGTTCCGGAGATACGTAGTGATAAGAGGAAGGGGAGTTTGGTATCTTAGGTTAAGCGGTATATGTAATTTTAACTAGCATATAAGTTAACATAGTCTGAGTTGTGCCCATATGAAATTTCAGCTCAATCAGTATAGTGGTTTTTGAGTGAAAGGGCAAAGTAAGTTTATAACACATGACACAGTAACAGATTGATTACTTAATAGTGTAGTAGTGTATATTAATAGAGAATAGATTTTGTAGGTATGCCTAGAATAAGGTATGTGGAGTGAAAATACTTTTAAATTATGTAGAGCCTCCTTTTTTGTGCTCTAAAATATTGTCATATATCATTTTGACCTATCCTCAATTGGATCTGTCTACGTTTCACCAGATATTTACAAATCATTTGAGTTTTCTACGAATTTTAAAGTATCTGTGTTTTACTAAAGCACGATTATATATATATATATATATATATATATATATATATATATATATATATATAT